>JAJDMX020000090.1:76582-125057 GCA_022345685.2 Nothomitra cinnamomea | reverse complement strand
GTGGGTTCGCCACCACATCGCCACTATGACTCAGGGGCTGAGGTGGCGAGGGATCGCCACCCCAACAACTCCAACACAAAACAGGAGACTCAGGCGTGGAGGTATGGACAACTCCCCAATAGGGAGACAGTAAGAGACCGTAACAGGGGTCAGCGCCCTTGCTCTCAGAAAAGACATACGATTGTGAAGACAGGCTACCAGCATATAGACTCGTGAAGAGCATATCCGCAAAGCCTCCCTATGTCCATACCCTCAAGGAAATGATACAGTCATAAAGCCTAGCAATAAACACACAAGTCAGCTATAATAAGGCACGGGTATAGCAGAAACATCGCAGGGTGGATGCTCGCTCTTACTCCAGGGAAGAGTGTACACTCACAGGGCCATACTATCGATACACAGCACCACAGCGCGCAAGGTCGCAGACGGCCATAAATACGGCCCCGGTCTAGTAGCGGCCTAGCGAACACGTGCACACAGAAATTGAGTAGAAATGTATGACGGCTTTGTGATCCTACCCTCCTGAGCACCTCACGCTCGCAGCCTCAGCCTATACTCCTGCCTAGCACTAACATACCCAGTCTCAGTCTCACCGTGCGATCACATCAACGACCAACACACACACACAGAACTCTCACCATTCGCATATAAAGAGCCACTGAAATAACACAATAGGCTTATAGCTTGCTAGTATAGCTAGCATATATGTTCCCCCTAATCGCCCCCGCTGATAGACATGAGATAGCTTCGCACTTACAAAGGAGAATGAGAGATGTACACTTTCTAACATAGGTAAAGGAATGCTCCCACCGCCACCGCCTGATTATAACGAACTCTTGTGACGCCATAAAACACTAAAGACGTAGTCCTACACGCTCACAAACAGAGCGTTCTGGGGACTCAACCGCTTTTCTCCGCCACAAGTCGTAACGAAATATTTACCGAGCCACCCTCTTATCAACAGCCCTCAATCGCACATCCTTCCTCGCGGAAAGTGCCACTCCCATTAGCCTCCGGTAAATCTGCCAAGCCCACCCTCTCCTGCGAACTCCCAAATCATACCTCAACTCTTCCCCCAGGCCACTCGATCTCCTACTACCCGCAAAATTCGGCCTCCCAAGAGCCGCCCCACCAGTGGACACACGATCCCAACTACCCCTTCTTGAGTCAGTGACCACTTCCGCGTTGTCGAGTTCCGAAATCTGAGTGACTTCTCCGGACTCCCCTCCACCTCCTTAGGGGGAGTGATAGACACGTCCATCGCTGATCAGTGGCACATATTCGCCTGAGACAGCCCACTCGTGCCCAGGGTAGTTCGGGTTCCCCACAGCTAGAACCAAGTGCTGCTGGGCTGTGGAAAGTGCCTTGAGCCAACGGGGTCGGAGGAGTAATTCCCCACAGCTTCTGGCCTTCCAGTCACTCGTCAGCTCCTCGGGTGGGGGCAAGTTGACACCCCGCTTTCTGCCTGCGCCATCACTGGAGTAGCAATTCCCACTGTACTAACTCACACCTGGCCTCTTCACCTGTGCCAAAGTGGGGCCGCCGTTCCCCCCAAAATCCAGAGCACTCAGACTTCTTGGAGGTGGGCCAGGGCTTTTGGAGGGTAAGGTAAGAGGCTGCGGAGACAGTGAAGGCGTTGACTACGATGCCGAAGGGGCTGCCGCCCGGCGACAATAGGCCCTCGGCCGCCGACTCCGACGTGGAGGTGGCGGTGGTGAGCGTCCCTTCGGGGACAGCGGGGCCCACGGGCATAGAAGCGATAGAGACGTACGCGGACCTAACGGCAGCGACGTAGGCGCGGGGGGAGGGCGGGCGCTCGCGTGGGTGGTCGCCGCGGACGTGGCGTATAAAAAGCTTGAGGTAACTAGTGCGGGGACGACAAGCGGAAACGCCGTGGTGGCAGTCGTTTCAACACTACATGGTGCATTATGCTGTTGTCTCTTTGGCCTCGGTTGCTTGGTGCGTGCTGGCGATGCGATCTCTGTCCCACCATCTTCAGTCTTGATAAGTTATGCAACTTTCACGCGCAACCTTGGCAGCTGGCAGATGAAACACTCTTCTACAGATCTCAACAGTCTAATAAAGGATATGTCAGAGTGAATGCCGGAACCATTCTGGCCGCTACTGAAGAGATCTGTGTGCGGTGCTAGGGGTTGCTGGAGTTGCGGAGAAGAGGTGTGGGAAAACGAGTACGTTTCCCTTAGGAGTCGCGTTGTAGCAGTCAGGATAGACGCTTCTCCATCATCAGTAAGCGCAAAGAGGGTTTGTGACTCTCTAGTTATCCACGCTCCATGTCGGCTGGTCCACCAAAATCCTCGCTCCCATGATAACAACTCCCTCCCAAAACGAACACGCTCCCCCTTTGTTCCTAATCTGGGCCCCCTGAACACCGTACAGCTTAACCTCCCCTAGTTGCCTTCTCCAACTCTATTCCCGCAGATATCGTACGCCGCACGTTGCGAAATCGCAGTGGCGCTCTGCGCTACCCCCATGGGGGGAGAATGGTGTGAGCAGCATACTGACGTTGGAGTGGATGGTAGATCCGCCAGGGTAGGATTTCACGGCTGTGACATGCGCACCGATATCACTGAGGAAGGAGGGTGCGATGTTAGTCCATTTCGTCGGGGTGCAGGAGGTGAGAGTCGCCTTTCCGGGAAAAGTGGGGCGAGCAGCGCTGAGAGGAAAGTCTCAACCTTCATCTCCTACTCGGCACTGCGTTCTCCCCCTGTCATATGTTGTAGGGTGCACGGGGAGCGTCGAGCTGTAGTCCGATGTTCGTTGGCGGCAAAAGTGGATTGCGTTCTCCGGGGAAATGATTTGGAATCTCGGTCCGAGTGAGGAATAGTAGGCGATCCGGGTTTTGGTGCGCGGCGGATATCCTGTGGGGATAAAGCACGACAAAGCGAGTTGGGCCTGTGCATGGTAATCTTGTATCTAATCACGGTTTGGGTTTTGTGGTTCAGATCGGGTCGGGAAAGAGGGTTTCTGGTATGCGTCGTATGCTCGCTGCACGCTTGAGCCGAGAGTAAGTCCGTTTCCCACGGATGGAGGCGGTCCTCGATATTGCACATCCTCGTTCAGGAAACACTTCGATTCCAAAGTCGCAGCCTTTCCCAATTGATGCAACCTCGAGCGTAATTAGACTCCTCCGTGTTCTTTTCAGAGTCGCCCCCTTAACACCCAAGTCGGGGTACCAATATATGACTCCCAACCTGGCTAGACGGAGTCCAAAATGCCACGGCCAAACCCAGGCTCGCTCCTCTAACTGACTGGATTTCCCTATCCTCATATCCATTTCATTGAATGAAGGCCATATCTTGCTTGCTCATTCAACTCGGTACATAGAAGCACCGAATGTACTTGTTTCACCGCCAACGCCCGTCCGAGAGTGTGGATTATCCCAAGATCTCATGGTCTGGAGTTGCGTAACATCACACAGGACCGGACAAGACTCACCCCATAAATGTCCAGTGCCTCTACTGACATGGAAGGCCGGAATTCGTTCAGACGAAGGGGTCGGAGTTTAAGGCAGCTGGGTTTGGCAGTCCGACCACCGACCTTGGATGTCAGAGCACGTTTGAACAGCTTGTGCCGCAGCGGAAATGTCGTTTTGATGTGCTGTCAAAAAGCGGCGGCAGCATTTGGCTAAACGAGATACGTCTCCGTGAGTTCCTTTATGGAGTATTCCATAAGCGGTCACTTTCCCTATGAATGAACTAAATATTCCCTTTCTGGATATTTGTTTGCCACAAATCAACAGGAGCGCGCCCTTTCACAATAGAGCGGGTCTGTGCACGTGCACCTCCACTCCTTCTATTTCTTCACCTCTCACGGTTCTAACATTCATCTAGACATAATCCTCCTCAGACTGACTGAGGTTTGTGGAAGAGTAGTCCTTTTGCCAACTGTCAAGCTTGTACGTGATGATGCGCCCGCGGCATCGTGCGACAGCCAAGGCCATGGCGGTATTCGCCGAAAGGGCGGGAAAGTCTCGTTGACAAGTTCCCAAAGCACCAAAAGGTAGCCCAAGTCAGATCTACTATGAGGAAACCTTTAATTCACCGCTAATCAGACGTTAGCTCACTCTCGCCCGCTCTTCTCGGTCTCCGCAAAACCAAACCTCTGCTGCGACGCCCCCACTCCAGATTACCTCCATCTCCGCAGGAACCGAGCCTGCTGCGACACCCCCTGCGTTCCAGACTGCCTCCTACTTAGAGCCGACTCTTCCACGCAGGCCCCAAATAGACCCGCATTAATGGCAACTAAACCTCAACTATCGAGCTTGGAAATCAAACATTCAAAGGGGCGGTGGGAGAAAAGCTTGGCAGAGGTGATCAAGCGGCCCTTGAAGATCGACAATAGCAGTAAAGATCTCTTGAATTCCCTGTAATATGGCCTACTGGCAGTTTGATTGATTCGCAGGAGAGGGCTTGGACACGTTACTCGATATACACGCAAAGGAGTAATTATCGAGATATTTCATCATCTGGATCTCGATGAGTTGGCAGCGGGGCCAAAGCCCACGGATCACCGTCAGCGCAAGAGCAATATGCAAATATTATACTAAAGTCCGCGGATAGATACGAGAAGATTCCCGCCGGTCATACTTACATTACACTGGACAAGAAACAGAAGAAGCTCGTTGTATTATTTCCTGACGGATTGGAAGACATGTACGGAGAACAAGCGGGATCGATCAGAACCACTATTCAGGCCAACGTTAACGAGTTCATGCGTGCACACAAGTCTCTCATGCTAAAATCTGCGCAGCATTCATTATTACAACAGTGGGAGAAGGCCAATCCCCATCTTGCCGAGATGAGGTCGTTCTCCTTTGGCGAATGACAAATGCAAGGACATCCTGACCTCGACCCCATGTTCAGTAAAGACACTATCGAAATATCAGGCCTCCTTTCCGCTCTAAGGAAACTCTTCCGCTCACTCAGCAACATTACTCGTGTAGTGGATATCTTCTTTAGCGCCGCCGACGCACTCTTACGGGACAAATACCGCGAGGCTGCTAGTTCAACTGCTCCTAAAACTAAGTCATTTTACCACACCATTCCAGATGAGGAACTCTTCGGGCTGCGAGTCGTACTCGTTAGCTTATAGACGCAGCCTCGCCGGGACATCAATGACTGGCATCGTGGCTGGGAAATCCTCTCGCCAATGGGAGACTATACTGGAGGTTTCTGTGTAACAGAACTTGAGCGTCAGATTCCCTTCTCGTCAGGGTCTATCCTGGGTCTTAGAGGAAGGGGCACTAGAACACATCACCACGCCGTGGAAAGACTGAAGCCGGTACTGCATTGTCCACACCGCTCACGAGTTCGCCAAGAAGTGGTATCAGGGAGAGCCCACCCAAACGTCCGAGCCGACAGTGCAATGATTTCCGCTCACTCACAGAGCCGGCGGAAACAGGGTTTACCAAGGGAAGACTCTAGAAAGAGCAGTCTCTGGTCGCGCTTGGGTTCACAGTAGTGAAAACCGGCACCTGTCTTAACCGCCCTCGCATTGTTTCGACTTCGCTGGGGACCTTGGGGGCGGGGCACCGACCGTCGTTTCTTTGCGAATGATGTAGCGGGTGATTGGCCAGGGAAAGGAGCTTGGCTTTTATCCCAATATCTATATGGATATTGAGTGTAAAAACAGTGTGATTGTAGTGCAGTACTGGGTTCTAGCGGAAACAGGTTCTAAATCTGCATGGACCAACCTAGCACTCCCGTCAAAGGCGAAATTCACAACAAGCGAGAAGTCTATGAATTGGTCGAATGCATCTTCACCCGTCCGGGCATTTACTGTCAGGGAGATTTGCTGAAGGAACTAAACTCATGCGTCCGTGTGATGGCAGGCTTAGCAAACCACAACCAGTTACATACGGCAAAGAATCGAATATTTACGAGAGCAGAGCTTCGAGATTGCGGACTCCATTGGAAATTATGAGACGCCAACCTCAACGCCCACTCCGAATACGCCCCCCCATCAAGCGTTGACGTCACCCCTTCGCGCTGGTGTGGGCACTTCAGCCCTAACGCCGTCCTTCTGTGTGGCCTGAAGCTGCCCCACAATAGATTGAGCAGAAGATAGGGCGAACCTCAATTCCCAAGCCTCAGGACTCCAGACAATGAAGGCGGGGGCCTGGACGTCGGGCGGCCCGGTTGGGCTCCTCCTCCTCAACCACCAACGCGCGGAGCGCGAGCGATTTGGGCCTCGGACACATAGACCATCGCTACGACGCCCCCAACGCCCTCAACGCCCAACCATCCAATGGGAGATAGGGCGGTGTGTAGGGTTCCCAAGATTTCAGCAGGTTCGCGTCGTTGGCCAGTTGCTATTGCTGACTTTCGCGGACAAAACGTGACGCGCTCCCCTCGCCGTTGTCAACAGCACTTGTTATACATCAAGTCCAATTATTGGTGGTGACGGCGGCCATGTAGAAGCTTGAGCGGTTCGTGGAGGGGGGCGGCGGGGGTGAAGTGCTCACGCTGCGGTGTCCAGAATACGAATTGCATGTGCGTGGTTCAGTGGCAAACTGCGAAGAGAGAGTAGTATGCCAGTTCTGTATTGATGATCCCAGGTACAGGAGAGGGCATTGCAATGTCCACGTAAGTTGGAAGTGCGTGATTGTCCTATGACTGTTGAGTTAAGAGATGCAACGTTTATGACACCCCGGCCGATGGCCTTGCCACTAGCACTCACTCCCCCGGCGGGTACTCTCATTACAGTAGATGATACTATCGAGTCTCACCGCCAAACCCAGTTGGAGGAGGCGGAACACGAGTTTGCCTCAGGGTTCTATACACTTGGCAGTTTGGAAGTATTCTCCTACGGTCAAGATTCCCGGAAGATCTACTTTCCCACATAGCTATACCAAGCTACAACCGCTTTCTTGGTCCCACGCCCTTCGGCTCAGGTCTGCTTAAGTTAGGAGCTCGCCGGCTCGGCCTAGCCAACATGCTACGTGACTGCCCTGGATCCCCTACCCCGCAATCTTCATATTTCGTTTGTGGAGGCAATGGCTCAGTGTGTGGACAGGACACAACCGAGCAAGAAGGGACGGAGGCGACCATGTATTGCTGCTCACTTCGCCAGAGCCGCGTTAGCGGCAAACGAAAACGGAGATATATTCAAAGCGAATGAGCTGTACGACCACAGCGAGGAGCTCTACATCTCAAGTCGGTTTTTACTGGCTAGTGTTCGGTATTTCCGTGGCTTTTGGATTGCCCCTGTCCTTCGGGAAAGGGGAGAGGGCTTAGAGCCGTCCAGTACCTGCAAGCAATTGAAACACGAATCAATTCAAGCAACTCATCATTTCAAGATTTGTGGTTAATGTCTGACATTCAAATCACGTTACGCCTTTCTCACGTTATCTGGGGTCGCCTAGCGGAAACACATGGCATACTGCTGGTCTCAAACTCCATTCCCGGTTTTCGAACTGCTAAGTCATATTTTTGAGACCCCGCAACAGACAGGAAGTCCCCCCGTCCCCATGGGCTGGAATCATCTCAACGTTAGTCAAAGACGACCAGGTAAGGTCGTACCTCCGCGACTTATGTAAGACGTGTCGCTATCTTCAAGGCCAAGAATGCCCGAATGCTACGGCGCTTAATCTTGACCGGATCTGGCTAAACCTTGATTTTTGCGAGACGGAACTGCAGACTGTCGATGCTATTAAATCGGCGTGGGTAAATGTCGCTCACCTCCTGTTACTCAGACCATTTAACCCATCACCCATGAATTTTGTCAGATCATTCCTCATGCCCTATGAGAGGTTGCTGAAGCAATATGGATGCAAACTAACCACGAACCTTACGTGGGATAGAGGTCAAGAAAAAGCTCAGCTCCCCTCAGCGATGAGCGAAGTCAGCTGTCTACCGACACAAAGGAAATTGATGGATGTTACTTCTACTGAAAGGAAGGGTGTATGTACATGCCCATAATTTTAATTGGTAGCAGCATCTGGGTACGGAGGGACGCGACGTGTGCCACTCCGCCTACTCTTCTCGCAACTCTGAAGGCCATGACTTCGCCTCCCTAGTCCCCTTCTCCCTTGCATAGGGAGGGGCGGTGAACCCCTTTTCCGTACGGCCCGCATTACAATAGGGATTTTAGGGGCATGCAATATGTGGATTGTGGCTTCAGGGAGGGACGTGTTGCGCGGGCCCTTTTTGTTGGACACAGTTGTACTGATGTAGGACATGATCTGCTCTTCTCGAGAACAGTCATTTCACTGCCGTTTTTCTTTCCAAAGCCTTTTCTTTGTCTTCCGAAGTATCCCAATTCCTTACTCCTTACCCCGCCTTCTCGACCTTCACATTACTCCCGGGGCATTTTCATCAGCGCTCCTTTACTTCTCAGCACGCAGATTTGGCCTTGACTTATAACACCGGCCAGATCGAGATCGTCAAGTTCGGGGCAAGTTAGCTCAACCAATCGAGAAGTTTCTATACACTACTTTTTCTCCATCCATGATGTGTATTAACATGGAACGGCTCCGCCCAGCAGCGGGGCCAAGAAATTTTCATATCGTTCCTTCAGCTTGCTTCGCGATTTTTTTCTGCTATGTCGATGAGATATCGTGTTTTTCTTGTGCGCAATAAAGCTACATTATGCCGCCCGCAGATTGGTATTTGGTTATTCGTTTCACCTCACAAACGGGTTCGATAGGCTGAGGGTTAAACCCTAGGGGTTGGGTAATGGTTGCCGAACTCTTGGAGGTTGATGATGGCCAGGACCTGCTCTGACGGCGATCTTGCCTTCTAGACCACGAAAGAGTTTCTTGGCCGCTTGAGAAGCCTCATCAGGACGATCTATGAGTGTCGTGGCGTCAGCGTTCATCGTGGGGTTACAAAAAAACATTACATCCAGACATCGCCACAGAAATATAAACACGATTTTATCATACGAATAGTATAATAGTCAATTGGGTATGCTGAAAGCTCTATTTTTTTTTGTAGCGCGCGCGGGGGCTCCGTAGCTAAGAACCAACCTTCCGTCCGATAGCTCCACCAAGTATTCCTCCCTAATAGCCATCTTGCAAATCACGAAATACCTCCAGGGATGTGCATTGGCGGAAGGGTGCGTGCGCTGCTTGATGTTTTTGTTTGAGCTGGATAAACTAGAGATGAATCAGGGTAGCTAGTGTTCCCCGGACTAGACAAGCGGAAGAAAAGGGATCCCGTGGTTTGCTGGGTCAGAATGGCGAAATAGGCCTCATCCCGTGGTTGAACCGTGGAGGTGTCTGGAACAAAGTGTGGATGGTTTCACGGTCACAAACTGAGCTAAATCTGGTCAGGACTCGGTTGCTGTTGCCCCGCAATAGAGCAAGATCGTGGCGGAGGTGTTGAAGTTAGAAGCGAGTTATGACTGTTTGTGGGCCACGTATTTCAAGTGGTGTGCAGCAAATATATGCCGATTAGAAAACAATGTGGAAAAGTGTTTGTTTAGCATTGATTCGAGCTCAGAAAGATCTTGGCGCTTCTGCCATTGCGTACATCTGTGGGCCACGTCTGCCACAGCGAGTTCTCACCCTAGCCCAGCAACATCCTCAAATCTCTCAACCATCCCTTCGTAGGCCTTCTCCTGTTCCACCAGCCAAAAGCCACGATATTCCCATCCGCAGACATCTAGAGTCAGCTCTAGAAGAAGCAAAGCCCCCAGTTACAGTGCATGAACACCGAAGACTTCTCAACTCGTCCCCTAGCCTGCCCTGACTGAACTAGACTAGCCCCTCAGTGAACCCCTCCCGTAGGTGTGGAGCCTACTCTTGCACAAGAATCCAGCCCAATATTGACTACGTACGGCCCCCGCAGTCCAACTGCCGATAGACTAACGATTTGGTGATCTTCTGCTGGTTAAACTAAGGGCAAACCTAGAATCCGATCCAAACCTCGTCCAGTGCCTGCCAAAGGCCGTACAACAGCGGGCGCTCAACACTGGCCTAGCTGGTGAACAAAAATGCAACCAACCTGTACCAGTTAAGCTCCGCAAACCCCCATTCGTGGCGGTTGGCATTCCGGTGTACTTTTTAAAGTACGCATCAGATACACAAATTGGGGCTAAAGAGCCTTGGTGTAGCTTATCGTCCAGGACATCACTTTCGGGAACGAAAGTGTCATTCTGCTCAGATCTAGGCACGAAGCTGTTAGACGAATTAGACATTATCCCCTCAGTCGATATAGTGTTCGCCACGAGCTTAGACTGTGTTGTTCTAGGCTCCGGCGGGTCTAAATTAGAAGGAGGCACACCAACTTGCTATCAGAACAAGTTAAAGCTCCAGACTGTGAGTTGTGTTACGGTCTGCCTTAGCTTTAGAAAGTCTGGGGTTCAAGTTAGCCTCTTTCTTTCAATCGCAGTCTTTAAATAACAGCCTTGGGGTAACGGATTCAGGATATAACCTACTATACTCAGCCTCGCGCATCAAAACATTAAAATTCATCAGACTCATATTCCGTGACATGTAGAAGAAAGTGCATCGCCTGATGCATATTGGATTGCCCTGTGAGACGCGAGTACTGTACTAGGAACTTGGGTTTAACCCACGATGCTTGAAGCCTGCTGCATAAAACTATTGCCCAATAGCTTAGTAGAGGGGCAGCTGTGGGCGGTTCCACCGGAAAGGTTTGGGGGCGCTGGGTGTACTGAATAACTCCAGGGCGAGTAAGGGTAGTCAACTAGCAGCTCCTGGATCAGACGGACGAGACCTTGAAAGTCTGAATGTGGTGTGTCCAGGGCTCTTGCCTGAATCAGATCAAGCCCTGAGCAGATATGAACCAGTGGTGAGGTTGACAGGCCTATGCCTGCGGATGGAAGGAAGGTTCCTTGGACTATGGATGACATCTTTGAAGTTTGCTCCCGGCAGTTTATTGTAGAACAATGACAGCAACCTTTTGAGGGAGCGCCGAACGCTAGATCTCCTCGTTGGTCCTTGTAGCACAGGCAGAAACACTGCGCTTCGCCAAGGGAAACCAGAGTTGCCCTGTTGCTGTGGCATATCGCCTGTAGTGCCCTGGCATATGCGCGAGCAAAGGGTTCTACCCTATCGATTTTCATGGCCTTGGCACGACGAAGGGCTGCAAAAGGGCTACCCATGGTGTAAATAACATTCTTGAGATCTGATCCATGGGGAGTTAGCACAAGAGGAAAGACGCTTCGGACCCGGTGCCGTTCTTGGTATGTGAGCCACTGGATGCCAGTAGATACCGGTCATAGACCAATATTTGTTTTGACGTATGCCAAATCCATCAATATATAATAAAAATGGGGTGGATACAACAGGGGTGTCGCCGGCAAAGTTCTCTCTGAAGTAATGGCAGCCAAATGTCTCGATTTCTAGCCCTGCTCGAATTTATCAAGTTAAATTCGCTAGACCTGGCGGAGGATTCTAGACTCTGTTGTAACAATAGTAAAGTTCTCGAGAACAATTCAGTCCCTTGTAGAGGGACTCTGCTACCAGTATAGTTCGCCGGTGCTAGGTGAACTAAGAGGATTTTCTATTTATAGCTATGGGCGGTTGCTTCTGCCAGTTCGTGCTAATCCTTTTGTGTTGGATATTAAAATCTAGAAGTTGTGGCCGGATCCTGTGCCCCACTGTGTCCAATTGGGCTGGTAGGCTGGAATGGCGTCATTACCGTGTACAGACAGCAGAATTTCCCGTAACGCAGACCGAGCTTTCCGGAACTTGAAGTATTTTTCACACTAGATACCCAGAAGCAGTACTAGATCATCCCGCTCGTGTCTAGACGCCTCCGGAGTTAGGATATCTGGATTCTGCTCGTCGAATACACGTTTGCCCTCGAGGTTTGGGATATCTCCAGGGGTTATAGGTGGCAGAGGAGTCTTAGAGTGTCAGGGCTCTTCTCCGGCTCGGGGACTTCGTCGATATCGACATAGAATTCTTCGGTTGCTGGTTTCGATCCGGTCCCGGTATTTGCTAGGGCTACCAGATCTGAGGACGGCAGCACTTCAGAACTAAAGCCTGCGACTCCTGCCTCCGCCGCAGCGTCAAGGAAGTGTAAGGTCGCCTCCCCATAATAGCCCAAAGCAGCGATATCACCCCGAAATCTATCTCGTCGCGCCACAGCCAGCCCTCATTGTCTCTGCCGGGCGCAGCACCCGCTGCCGGCTACGCCTGTAGTAGCTGGGTTTGTCTTCTCTTCCATCGCGGCGGCGGCAGGTGAGTCTACCCACGATATCCCGTGGCGTACAGGAAGTGACTTGTTTATGCGGGTTGATACATCGCGAAGGCGTGGTTTCCGTGCCTAAGTCTATGTTAGTTTAGAAACTGAGCCGGCTCGAGCCGAGCAAGGCGGGATAAAGACTTACTGCTGAAGCCTCACGAATGGCTATAGGTTTCGGCATTAAAATAGCGAAAATGCTCAGATCAGGTTCGCTCCGATATTCGCGACATTGCGGCAAATACCTCCGCCCCAAATACTGTCGGCCTAGATGTCGCGAGACGCAGGCCAGGTTTCTCTTATCGAGTGGGATGTGTGGAAAAAAACTTGTCGGAGTACAGGTTTAGCTATGAGGTGTGTGTGAGTCCCAAAAGTCGAAGGGACATCTTTGTGTCGAGTACGATCGATATTGGATATGGTTCTTTGTTGACCTGGGGCTGGGCCGAAAGCTTGAGTTGGTGTCTCCGGAAAACAAAAATCCACTGTGTAGAGGTAAAGTATAGCTCGACAATCTCTCCAAGAGGAGCGTGGCGATGTTGTCCGGATGCAGCTCTGCGACAAGCATTTCAGCCGCACCCCGCGTAAAACCTTTTCCCTTCAACCACTGTTACACTCTTTAATCCTACCCCAGACCCGCCTTCCACTGGACGAGCCGCCCTTAACCAGATAAATGGCAACGACGAGGTACAGAGCGATGGAAATGTAAGTTCAAATTCTAATTTGATCACCTTGTGCTAATATAATGCTCTCTAGTTAATTGATCCTGATGCTGACCCTGCTACATCACCAACTGCCAACTGCAAGAGAAAATGCGCTGCTTGGTTTCTGGGTGTAAAATACAACCAGCCAACCTCCGTGACATCTGGGGAAATGAACCTATTTAATACGCTAGACAAACTGTCATTTGTGTAACAAGTACTATCACTCTTGCATCCAGCAGATTTTCGGGTCGGTCGGTCGGAAACAGATCCACTATTCTTGCCGCCAGAGATATGTTCCTCGAGGAGTTCAACCCGGAAGAGCCATGTTGGCCGCTGTAGAGTATGTTTTGACCCAAACTCAAGTTTGCACGAGGCTAATTCAGGCCTAGGAGCAAGTAAAGGCGTTGCTGAACGAGGATGACTTGCGTACGACCACTCACCCTAGCGTCAGTGCTACTATCGCCGCAGGACGAATGATGATCAGGTCCACAATACTGCGGAGGTCTTCGATCATGGGAAGGACGTAGTTCTTTAGGAAGAGTCATCGGACTACGCGCACGATTATTCCCGCAGAGGTTCGTTACATTTCCACTCCTCAAATAAGCTATGAATAGCTGACCAGTCAGGCATATACCTAACCCTGGTCATAAATACGAAGCCTTGACTGGACCGCGAGACCGACAGACTGAATCCACGAACAATTCGGTTTGACAGAGAGTATCTACTGATATGTGTTGGACTGATTGGCAAAAGGGAATGAGTTTAGACGGATGACGCCTGAGCAACTGATGCCTGAGCAGAAACACCGAATCGCCAAGGAATTCCAATCTATCGAAGACATCGTGGCTGTGATACGCTTTCTATTCCAGGGTTATAGCAAGGACTTCTACGAGCTCACAGATTTGAATTGACGGCCAACGCTCCGGTCGAAAATATGGATTCTGGGACGAGCGGCATATATCTGCCCTGGCCTCTGAAGCTCGTCAATGTCATATGTCAGGGCGGCTCCAACGCATCGCGGCGAAAGTTTGCCACGGCTGCGGCGCCCAACGTGAATCGTGGGACTTAAAAAGCGGATGAAGCAGTTTCGTGCTTAACGGTCTGTGAGTTTTATCCTCGCCGCAGAAGTTGATGCTACAGGGGATTAGGAATCGGTCTTAGTAATTGGGGAGTACAAACCCCGCAATGAGGATGCTGTGGCGGCAGGTTTAATATAGGGGGTATGTGCGTTCAAGGATTTCATCACGTCCTGTCATAGTTTCACTTTCATTCTAAATGGAATGCGACCTTGGAGATTTGATCGGTCAGGCTGTCTTGCCTCAGGGGCATATGGTGTGGCGTCACAGCATGTTCCCAAGAAGGTTGGGAGTCGTGCAACATTCATAACGATTAATACAAACTGCTTTTATAGCCAAGGAGAATATTCTACCCAACGCTTCTCCCGGCGTGTGGGGGTGAATCCTGTGAAAGTAGTAACCCACGCCATAAGGCTACGTTTATAAAAAAATATTTATAACTCGTGGACAGTGTTCGTGGATTTCGTAACGTGATTGGCGGATACCATGTCTGACTATTTACCTAGTACCGTAGGGCTTCCCATGTCCCATCTAATGTGAGTGCTAAGTACCATCTCCGCGATTAACTTTTTTGACAGCACGCTCTTCTCCGTTCGAAAAACCCGCCTTTGGCCCTTCTATTTTCTCAGGCGTAGAAAGGCCTTCGTTTGTGGAAGAACTATGCCATTAGGGTATCCGCTTCTTCCTTTGCTAGTCCTCGTCTCTCCCGCGTGGCGGTGGTCCTTGCTCGTGTCGTACCCAGGAAGGCTGGCAGCCGGGCGAGAGGGCCATACTGTCGGACGGTTAAGTGTTGCTGGCAGAGCGTTCAGACTTCCAGTGGGAAGAAATCTGCGAGAGATTAGCAGAGACATTCCCGCATAGGGTGTTTTGCTTCGCCAGAGGGGTAGTAACTTCAAATAAACAAGTTGTGTAGAGGGAGGGAGGGATAGGGACCTGAGGTTTTGCCATTCAATCAGCACTCAAGGACTGGCAGCCTTCTGCCCGCCTCCCTTCGATGAGATTAGCTGATAAAATACAAGCGGAAGATATAGGATATGAGGTTCACTGTGTGGAAGCCTCCGCCACCATCTCTGGGGTATGCAAGCTTCGGGCGTGAAAGTTGTGTTGTCGGAGGCCGCTTCATTTTCTTCCTGAACACGCGAAGGAAAGTAGGACATGCGTTCAATAATTTGTTCATGTACTATGTCCTCTTCTACCAACATAACTACATTTTCCAACAGAAAACTTGCAGACTGTGAGGAGATAAACCAACAAATAATACTCTCAGTATAATAGGCGCGTGATCGATGTAGGATCATGATCGCAGAGTGACATATCATTCACTTCCCTTCATCTGAGCTCCAGGCGGATTTATGATATTCATCACCAGGCGCCGGTGGGTATCCCCCTCGTCAGATGGCGCAACCAACATACCGGCCACAAGCTCATGCTGCGTGGACGCCATAAAACGCAGGGACAATGGGAACTCGCGACTCATCACCCCATCGATCAATGAAGCGTGCCAGTCCGCCCCACGGATACCTACTCGCGGAAGTGCCGGCCTGCACAGGCACGGCAACGCCCAGCTGTGGGAGACGGACCCCCACCAGAGAACTCGTCGAGAACACCGAGCTGATTCTTGTGGTACAGAGATTTGGCTAGCCAGTGTGGAGCGAGCTTTTGGAATTGAAGAGAGCAAATTCAGCCATGTCAAACTTGCGGAATATCTTGCAACTCGTTTGGGTGGGAAGTGTGGTATTTTGGTGGGTAAGATCGAAAATCGTGGTATTTCAGTAATTATCCTTAACAACAAGGGAACAGACTTGGCTAGGAGTTCCTTCTCGAGGTACCGTGGATGCTAGTGGGAGAATAGGTGTTGTTGTGGACGGACTTTGTTCTCAGCCAAAGACTTTGCTTTAAGTCTACCATCCAGCGCTATGCTGAAACGGCCCCAACAGTTCGGGTTTCTTCCCACGCCCCCGATGCGTTATTAGTTAGGGGATTGAGCGTGGGGGCATTTTTTCTTCCCGGCGCTATCTTGTCGTGAAATGGTAAACGGTAGCGTCTAAGTGCAACAGGTGGTTAGGGTAAACTCAACCGCCCTAAGAGAGTGTAGAGAGGAGAAAGAAAGAGTGAGGGAACTTGAGAGTTGAGCAGGTATTTATCGTGGCACAAGCAGGGTGCCACCGGACAGAAGAGCGGTGGGACCCCAGGGGGAACGAAACTCTGCAAGGCTACTTTGGAACGAAAGTGTAGCAGTGGAGTAGAACCAAAATTAAATTGGCTTCTCGTACCCGTTCTTGAACCAGATCCCCCGCTAAACACCAGATAACCCTGAAAATCCCGGAATCATCCCGAAGCCAGCTAATCGTAGAGATAGGGTCCGGGGATGGAGAGCGTATCGTCCGATGTTCCTCAACGATGATGTGATCATCATGTCGACGCACATTTTTCACGCCGCCGTAGTGAGTTCACGTCGCCCCTGGCTGGATATCACGATGGCGGACTTCATTCTTCAAGACTGGTTAGACTGTCGCCCCTCGAGACCGTTGGCGAGGCGAAGGAGACCTCAATTTCGAGTTGCCTGAACTGAGAAAGATCCTCCTTAGCGCTGGCATCTTGCTCTAACCTCTGAGGACGCATCCTGAAGCCGTTTCAGTTCATTTCTGGTATGATGTACCCCATACACTTTAATAGATGCAGCTGATGCCCTATTACAGCAGCTCTATCCGGAGCAGTTTCCCCGCAGTTTTGCTCTTTCCCAAATCCCGCCTGCGCCTCTGTTCTCAGGTCGCGTCCAGCAGCACTGTGTTCGCCGTCATCAGACTTTGTCAGTACATCGCGGGTATGAGGAGTCTCTGACTGACCTTCACACGACTTCCAGGGAAGGCTGTCAATACATGGCATAATCCATCAGTTCCGGCAGAGTCGTAATCACCGCCTTGTCTCTTTGCCCAATTCCCGCTAATATCTAAAACCCCAGCGGCGAAAACCCTGCACGATAGATCCTCCACTGGTATTACGGTTCGCATTTGCATTAAGAGTAGGCTGCCTATGCTTGCTTCTGAGCGTTGCGTTGCCCATAGTCCGCGTTATTCCATATCTTGAGGGCCGGTGGACAATCTTCCTACGCGTCGTTGGCAGTCAGCGGCGTGGAGCGCACGCCCCCCGCAACTAGATCACTTGAGGGGTGCTGCGAACGTCCCAGAGAAGAGCCGAGAGTTCGAAGCTAGACTTGCGATACGGGAGCGAACAAGAACCTTCTCTATCTTCCAGAGTGCAGCCAGCAATATCAGGAAGTCGAAGATCGCTGATATCTTGAGCGACGGGTGAGGCTGCTAAGCGACTCTTGGGCGCCCGCAGGAGCGCTAGTCTTGAAGCGGTTCTGCAAGGATCCGAGTTCCCCTCTGGTTCTCGATTTGGCTAATGATCTGCACAGATACTAATCGCAAGAGATCTCGAGCCGTTGCGCGCCGTCTGGTTGCGTCTCCATGGTGGATTCCCAAAGGGTTCGGCCAAATACATTCCTAGAAGCTCGGAATATTTGTGGACTTGATACCTTGCGGGGCCACTCCCCGCATCGCCCCCACATTCCTTATTGTCATTTTTGAGGACTCCTCTGCAGTAGCGCTAGCGGTAGGCGCCATCGGGGAACTCTGGTAACTGTTGGTCGGTCAGAAGTTGGAGGATTGCTGAGATATCCCCTCTGGTGCTGTCCGTGCTCGACTTCCTCGACGCCGGGGATGGTTCTTCGCCCTAGCAGGAGTTTTTATGAAAGTTGACGATCACAACTTGGAAGATCCGACCCTTTAAAGCAAGCGGAACGAGCAATCTAGCCACACCGGGAATCTCGCACTCTAGCTCTTCCACAAGCTTCCGCGCCTTCTGTAGCCAGCCGTCTCTCCAAGCTCTCCTCTGTTGAACCGTAAATAGAAAAGCCTATCCCCTATCCAAACTAACAACGTTCCAGCAGAATACCATCTTCACCGGGCTCCGCCGCTCGTGGATGAGCTCGGTGATGAATAACACATCACTATCATGACCAGCCTCCCTTCTTGTCCCCCGAATCCTGACGCCAATCTCAGGCCCGATCGTACATACCCCTCGTAGATGTCTACCTCGATCCCAGGCCTTTGATGACCCCGTCATCAGCGTCATCGACAACCAATGAACTCCTCTCAACGAACATCTCCACCCACACGATGCTCAAACCCGAAATACTACCCACTGGGCTCAATTCAAATGCCCGACTCGCCGGCAGCCTTTACTTCCTTCCCGAGTGATCAGCGATTTGGCGCCGCGGAAAGGAAGCTGCGGGGCGGTTGGCTGCGGTGGCCTGCATATCGCAGCAGCAGCGCTACAAAGTAAGTGCTCGAAACATGCAGTCACAAGGACCGCTCTAACTTTTAAGGACATTGAACTTGCTATGAAACGTCGCTCAGGTGGCGGGTGGACACTTATCTATAAGATTGATCAGCGATGGGTAAAGAACAATCGTGACCTAGAACATATATCGCACGACCTCCCTTGCCCTCGGTTTTCCCACTTGGTGGCGCTACATGTGAGCTGACGATATACTAGTTTTGGTGCCCCCGGCAAAGAACATGCGAAACTTCTGTACATATGGCGTCATTTAGTTTCGATACCTTTACATAATTGCGCAATTTTTAAGACATTTAGAATTGGCATGAAATCTCTGCAATGAGCGTAGAAGGTCAAAGTCTGGGGGAATTCTCTCATGCGACACAGATATTATAGCTACTATGTTGAGCTATCACCATATTACACCTAGATGGGCATATGGAGTTGTGATGCTACGAAAAGCCAATCTTTCTTATAAGCAAATTAATGTATTATCTGGCCTTCACAAATCAACAATTCAGCGAGTCCTAAAATGGGCTCAAAAAAATCTGGAGGATCCATCTACTACTTACTATTGTACTGAATAGCCTAAGAAGCTTAATCTTCAAGATGAACGCTATTTGGTTCAAGAAGCTATTAGTAATCAAAGTACTACTACGAAATCACTTTGCAAGCAATTTCAGTGCTGTGCAAATACCTTAAAGGCAATATTAGATAAACATGAATATCACAAATGAGTAGAAAGTCACAAGCCCTATTTAAAGCCTAGTCATAAGAAGAAACGACTTGTATTTGCTCAAGCACATCTACATTGGATTAATACAGATTGGGAAAAAGTTATGTTTACGGATGAGTGCAATATTGAACTAGGGTTAGATAGCTGAGTTTTTTGAATTTGGCAGCAACCTGGTAAGGAATTGAAAGATGAGTATTTAAAGCCAACATTTAAGAGTGGCCATACTTCTGTAGAAATATGGTTCTCTATTTTTAAAGATAAAAAAGGGCCACTGGTGTTGATTGATGGACGCATGACAGGAAAGTAATATTTGGAAAAGGTGTTAGAAGATGCAGTATTACCTATGGCAACTTCTATCGAGTACAATATCAGTCCAATGATGTTTATACATGATGGAGCGCCATGTTATTATGCAAACATTATGAAGACATTTTTTAAGAAAGAAGGTATTATCTTGATAGATTGGCTGACATGTTCATCTGACTTAAACTCTATAGAAAATATATAGAGTCATCTCAAGAGAGCAATCAACAACTGGGACAGCATTTCTCAAATCCAAGAAGAGCTGATTACTGCTATTCATAAGGAATGGAAAGGCATTAAGATAGAGCATTTTAATTCAATAATATCCGGTATGCCAGACCAAATAAAGGCCTACATTGTAGCAAAAGGCAGCCATACGAAATGGTAGCACTATTCCTTCATTGCATTTATTCTTCACAATTGCAGGTTTCATTTGAGTCAAAAAAGTCGGTAATAGTAGTCAAATTGAATGTTGTGGAGCATTTTTAAACCTCCAAGCATAAATGGAATTTGAGGCGGTATCGAAACTAAATGACACCATATGTACATGGTGTCATAAAGTTCCGAACCGATGCCGCTTTTTACATCAAAAGTGCTACTTTCCACACTGCTGCAGCTCCACAACCTAGGCATTAAATCGCCTTTTTAATTAGCTAAAAAAAAAAATACTCCAATTGTCTGGGGCTTTGGTCTACATGAGAAAAAAAATAAATTCATTTTATTGGTAGAATTTTGTGCTGATGAAATGGAGTTGTCTTGAAATTCCGAGAAAACACACCAAAATTAAGCGAAATCCGACGAAAATTCAAAGTTGTGGCACGAATTCAATAGTATTCTCTTCTACACAATGGTTCGGCCCAATTTTTTCCCAGCAAATCAAAGCCCCAGATAATTGGAGAATTTCTAGCTAATTTAAAAGGCGATTTAATGCCTAGGTTGTGGAGCTGCAGCAGTGTGGAAAGTAGCACTTTTGGTGTAAAAAGCGGCATTGGTTCGAAACTTCATGACACTATAGATACAACGATGGTGCATTGTTACTTCCAATGGCTATTGCAGATGGAGCTTTATTTGGTTTCGATTCAATGGAGGAACTATGGCGGCAGGAAATCCCTCCGGGTAAGGATGAAGTTATCCTACCATGGAATGAGTCAGTCAAAGGGTTACCGGTCTTACGGAATATCACCATAAGTGGAGGAGTCACTGAGCAGCCCATGACTAGAGAGATGTTCCTTCGAACACCCCGGTCGACAATGAAAAATGCAGGATACTTTTGCGGCAGTTAGATTCATGCAATACGTCGCTATCTGGGCAAAAATGTCGATGGTGAGTTGTCTCTCCAGCTCAAAGCTTCTGGATACAAGTATGGACTTTGCTGATGATCCGTCAAGGGAGATACACTGAGACCGAGCGTTCCCAGCATATAACCCAGAGCGACCCTCGCATTTTCAGTCAGAGCTACGTAGCGAACTGTTCATCTGTTGATGGACAAGCTGCTTTTCTGGGTGAAGCAGCCGAACATGATCACGTCGCGTATTTCCAGAGTCTTCGAAAGTTTCGCGAAAGAGGTCTTCCCTGCCAGCTTCCAGCTGAAATCGAGGCTTCTCTCAAGCGGGATTCCACACTACTAGAATTGAGGAGCAAAGTTCGAAACCTAAAGGATGACAATAAAACTAATCCTTGTGAAATCACAGAAGCGGAAAATAAGGTTCAGCAGCATCCGTACAAACTCAAGACTAAGACCCTTAAGCAATATCAAGAGGACTGGGTTCGGAACCGGAGGGACAAGAAAATAATGACACAGGGGAAAGAGCTACCCGGCCGCGTCATCAGAACCGATGTTCTTCAGAGCTTGGGTTTGATAATGCCTGAACGTGGCCGCCTCGCCGAGAAAATGGCTTCTGATGAACCTCTGACGGAAGAGGAAATGCGGCAGGCAATGCAAGATCTATATGCTTTGTGCACCCGAGATCTTGTCGTCTTGTATCGCCTAGGAGAAGCACCTGTTGATGGTGCCTGTCCAGTCAGGTGCTGTCGCTTGAAAGTGGAAAAGTAAGTTTCACATCAATTTTCAAGCGGGTTAGGTTTAACGGCCAGTCTCCCTAAACGTCAGCGAAGCACTCACATCCACGAGTGCCAACGCAGAGAACGGGCAAGTACGCTTGGACAACTGCAATCCGAGCTACATTACTGCTTTCAGTGTTTCGATTGGTTCCACAACGAAACATGGGACTACCACTGCCAATCGCATCTCTCTTCGGCAGCTTCTAAAAGGTGTGGGTCGACTGCCTATTGTAGCACTATCATTCGACCTGCGTATTGCCCACTTTGCTTGAATGATGCAACACTCCCTGCATCATCAAGATGGCAGTCATGGTCACGAGACAGTGATTTATGGTGCCATCTTGAAGCACACGTAAGGAAGGCTAGCTGGCCGTCTCCCTGCCCCCACCCTCTCTGCGACCTACAAATCAGCGACGAGAAGTCATTCTATTACCACCTAAGCGACATCCACAGCCTGTGCGGGAGCGAACGCGAGAAACGCCACTACCGGAAAGCAAAGCGCGACCTTGGACAGGACAAAGATGGGGAGAGCCAAAAGCGGAAGACACCGTGGAGAGTACCGGAGGAAGCGAAGAGGCAGGAGGTAATGGAAGAAGTGCCTCAGAGAGATTTTGTTCCATCATCGCCGTTGGAGACTCACGCTTCTTCAATTGACCCGATTGTTAAGCTGTCTCCACCACCAAGTATCTCTACTGGAACTGTGGAGGTCTTCACAGACACCACCGTATCTCCGAGCTTAACGCTTCTCGCTCCGGTCTATCTATCGACAAGAGCCGATGAAGATTTTCTCTGAGCCCATTGTACTCCCTCGAGACCATGATCGACAGGGAAGCGCGAGCCAATTCTCCAGAAAACAACTCTTTGACATATAACGACTGGCAGTCTCAGTACACGACGATACCCCATTCAACTTGTCCCTCCGTAGTGGGAGATGAAGACGGTAATGGCAGCCTGCCAGACCTAACCTTTGGTGAATCTTCCCTATCTTCTGAGACGGCGACTAGTCCGACGAATACCATCGACAGTGGCCGGGTTAAACTTGATAAAAAGGACAAAATCAAGCCTAAAAAGTTCGGCATCAAGCTTCACTTAAACCCGCCTAAACCTAAGGTAATCCTGCGACTAAGGCAATCAGAACATATCTCATCTGGGAAGGGTCGTTGCCAAGTTAAAAAGAATGGTACGCAAGGCGGGAGTCGGGCCCCTAGACCAAAGAAGCCCGCTTGCCGCAACAAGCTAGCAACAATTACCAGACGGAAGCGTAGCACGTGAATATAATTTTCGATTTCTCCACACATTATCTACATTATCCTACTTCCCCTCGATTGATAGTATTTTGGTTGTCAGCTCCTGCCACTTCCCATTTTGTTCCTAGAGTCTGATGAACCGCGCCTCGTGGAATCATCCAACTCATATTCCGTCCACTAGACAGCGAATATAACTCAAATTTAAATTTCTCTAAGACTACGTTTACCTCTTGAATTGTAATACTTCGGCAATGTTCTGCTACTATTGCCAGTCTTTGTACTTCTTGCTGCAGTTGTTGATTGTTCGTCTCAGCTGCTCGCACTGCTATCTTCAACTGATTCACTTCCTTCTCAGCAAGCTCTTTAAGTTCTGAGCCCTTAGCCGCCTGATCTCTCCATTGATTTAGCTCATTGTTCAGTTTTGCTTTGTCTACTTGTAACTCCTTAGTTCTCGTAGTAAAGCTGAGTTTTACTTCTGCGCTCTCTTGTGGTTTTCTCCATGAAAATTCTTCCGATTCGGCTGCCAGTACAGCTTCAAATGAAACACCCACTTCTCGCCTGGTTCCATATAAGCTCCAATTGAATGCTTGCTCGGATGCTTCTTAAAGAGATGCTCCCTTTCTGGTAGTGCTTTCCAGGCGTAAGGGCCGTCAGCGCCTGTGATGAGACGAACTTGCATTGGCTCAATTAAGACTCCAAGATTATTCCCTTCGATTTCCGTCAGCGGCGCAACTTAACGGAATTATGTCTTACTGATATGGTCTGATGGTTTTTGTCGATATTCACCCCTTCATTTAGCACGCTCTAGGTTACCTGATCGAGGTGAAGCCATCCAATTAAATTTTGTGCGAAAAAGACTTTACGGGGGATCGGGATTTGACAGGCAACTGGGATTCCTATGAGATGTTGAAGGCAATAGGCAGCTGGCCGTGGGCAGCAAGGGGCAAGCTGTTTTATCACGTTAACTAGTAAAGAGAGCCTTAATGTGATGGCCCTCAAATTTAAGCAGTCACCCATTGTCGGGTAGTGGTTTTTGGCGCAGCAACCGTCTAACAAAGTATGCCAAACTCTTGACTATCGTCGTTTGAGCTATGCCTGCCTCTCTCGCAACATGCTACGACAGACCTCAAACACGAACGTCCGGAGGACCGACGTCAGGAAAACTGGCGCCAGCAAAAGAAATGAAATCATTAAGAGCTGGGGCAGTATGGAGAACTTCATGCTATCTTATGGCTTAAAGCCATACAATGCCAAAGACGTACAGGGGGCAGAAGCGGTAGGAGAACGCCGAGCTCACGCGTATCGTTTATATTCTAGCGATGCCGCTGAGTCCGCCCAAGTAGTGTATCCCTCTCCTGGGTCACCTAGGGGTTTGCCCACCTCTGCCGTTCCGCCAAAGCGTCTCTTTATGCTTTGCCATAGCCACTGGGTCTCACGAACATGACATTCGGCTTTAGCTTTCCCTTCTAAAAAAGATTTCTACTCCAGTGCTGACCCTCTCCAAAAGCCACTCCTAGCCCATTATCGGCCCTCTCATTCAAAAACGGTCTCCTGCCCATTATCACCCCCCTCCAAAAACCGCTCCTAGTCAATTTTCGACCCCTTCGCCAAAAGCGGCCTCTAGTCCACTATCAGTCCCCTGTCCCAGACAACTGACCCTCTTTGCATCCAAAGCTCTTCAAACTTGTGAGCTAATGCCTGAACTTCACTGCTCTGACATCGCCGCGCTTGTAAGCTCGAATAACT
This sequence comes from Nothomitra cinnamomea, assembly GCA_022345685.2. NCBI lineage: Eukaryota > Fungi > Ascomycota > Geoglossomycetes > Nothomitra > Nothomitra cinnamomea. The sequence continues at coordinate 100,670 of JAJDMX020000090.1, read as the reverse complement.
CCGAGTTCGTCTCGTCGAGACCAACTATCGAAGTCTCACTTGGGCCAGTGGAAGCCGCTCCCACGCCTGATCCGCCACCGGTAGTTCCAAAGCTACTCGTTGCCGCATAGCTTCTTGATATGGGTATCCCGTTCAGAAGTTTGCGTTTGGGGGTCTATCCCTGTCCACTCGTTAGAATCGGTTCGAATATTGAACATCTTGACTTCTCACAGATAAACAAAGCAAGTATTGATCTCGTCGACTCTTCTCTCCTTCTTTAGCTAGTGCCCCTGAGCACGTTGCTGACCATCTTTCTAAGGCCTGTAAGAGTGATTTTCAAGGACGTGTAGAGCCGTACTGTCCCTTTCGGCAGTGATGACTCGAGGAAGCATCCCCATGGTTCTTATGAAGCTGGTAACAGGTATAGCAGAGGGAGACATAGGCTCTACTTCGTCTATTGCCCCTCTAATAGAACGGGAAGTCCTCCTCTGTCTACGTATTTGTGTGGATTGGACATGCGCGGGGTCTAAATGATATCATTCATCTGTTTTACTAGTTAAGCTACCTTATGACGGAAAGGCCATAACGCAACACTCTTCTGTTTTCTATTATTTCGCACAAGTACAAAATAGTAAATCTAGTTGCTAGGAGGAGTGGAATGCTACACCTCTCCGTTTTTTAAGAGACAGCTGGCTCGCTCAATTTTATCGTACTAGCCTCGACTTCCATTCCTGTCCTTGCTCCTGCAAGGTAGTCTTCCATATAAGCATCAATATTATCTATTTCGCCCCAATCCCCCGGGTCCCACCTTGCTTATCCTCCGGTTGACGTTAGCACCCAGGAGGAGAAAGCACTTACGCGTCCGCCGTCGAGAGACAGTAGTCACAACGACCTCTGCCCCGAAGACACCATCTGGAGTGACCCGAACAGATTCCTAGTATCAAAGGGAAGGGAAGGGAAGGTAGATTAGGGTGATCTGTGTTGGTAATGGTGCTGACGAAAGCTAGATTGGTAAGATATCGCGAAGTCTCACGAAGGTTCTAGTAAGTAGATTGCCACATTAGGTGGCCATCGCCACTTGCCATGTATTTAAATCGCTACTATCTAGCACTTAATACATTAGTCGTTCGCTATAATACAAAAATCTGAGAACAAGCTGAAATGGGGATTTGGAGGCTTCTGTATGAATCGGCCCCCAGTTCGCTGACGCCACCTTCAGCCTACATGGGGATACAGATGGCGCAGCTGCTTGACGTAATCCTAGCCTAAGTGAGGCTATACCGTGTTCACCCACGTTAAATCACGCACACCTCTCTTTCGTCGACATTGGGTGTATTGCTATGACGACACTAAGACTCTTGATGTCCTTTGTGGGACTTGCAGACGGATGAGATAGTTGAAATGGCGTTTAATTATATTTCAATCAGTTCTCGCTCTCCCATCATGTGTTTCACAATCATCATTGACGTGCATGTCATCCTTCCACCACTCTGCGGCTGGACTTGGACAGTCTCAATAAGGATTTGAGCCGTCTCCTTCTCTTGCATAAGCGCACAGCAACTGCAGCAATAGCTCCTTATGCAGTCTCCAGCACTAGAGCCGTCGAGTTTGAATTTCTTTCGGATGTTGCCTCGCTGAAGCATTTGCGGGATTCATTGGAAGCCACAGCCGAGGAGACAGCACCACCCGATGCACTTGAGGCGTTAGTCGGAAAGATGCTCCCGATAGAGGAGTGGATGGGGACTTACAGAGCCGTTACAAGGAGAATACCTTGCAAGGCTTGGATCTAGAAGACGGTGGTGAGTCCTGCCAAAGACAATGCAAGGACACCACTGAAACATAGTCAAAATACTGAAGTAGGTTTGCGCCAGCAGTAATATTCACTTACACAGGCCTCGCAACAAAGACTAAGTGGAGAGAAGCAATCCCAGAAGCCTGTATCCCATTCACCTCTACCTGGTCCGACCTGATGTGTCATTGTAAGGAGTTGGATGGAAGCGGAAAGAGTGTCCAATGTCTTAACTGACTTGTGGTTGATGTGTCTGCAAAGGAGCCCCATATATAAAGAGGTCAATTCTAATTATGCTGACTTCGGATTTAGGAATTCGCCTTCGTTATACTGAACGACACGCCCATGCTTGGTGATGTGGGTGATGCATCTTAGGCGATATACTATGAGTCATTTTAGATACGGAGTGGGCATCTATACCCGCGAGGCTGATATCATAGATTCTTGGTTCTTGGGCGATGCCGTGGATCCTTGGCGACACGCTGACGACTGGGTGGATCCTCGGTGACACGCTGCTCCCTGGAGACACACCCCTCTGTATATCTCCAGACGACCCCTCAACCCGAAAGTTACTTAGGAGTTTATGATAGGGTTCTGTGAAGGGATGCGTCAGGGGGTTAGTGCTAGTACGTTTAAGCGTTCTGCAGTGGGTGGAATTGCCGACAAGAAGTGGGGAAGGTATGAAGTGCGTATGTTCTAAATTGCTCACATAGCAATGATAACCTATATCATGTCCGTCCCGTTGAATTATCAACCACCCGTGTCTGCGATTACGGGTGTCTTCAACACCATCAGAACAGGCAGTGTCTCCCGCCAAGTGTAATGACACTCCATTCTCGCTCGCTCTGGCGATTCCTTCCTGGTTTTCCGCCCAGAGTGGTGTTCAGTGGTCATCTCTCTGGTCCCCGTCAAGGTAGTCCTAGAGTGGTGGTGACGGACTGGTCTTTGGGAATGTTAACTATACCATTCTACAGTTGACATTCTCAAAGACCAAAGTTCCTCCACCGCCACTTCAAGACTACCCTGGACGGTGACCAGAGAGCTAACCACTGGACGCCGCTCTGGGTGAAAACCCAGGAAGGAATCGCCTCAAACAGAGCGGGCGAGAACGGAGGGTCAAGCGGGACCGTGGATGGCGGGAAGGAGAATGAAGCGACCGCAATCATAGGTTCTCGTCCCTCTGGTTGTAGTTTAAGGGGTCGTATCGCTAGTCCACTAGTATGGAATCATCCTTGTCCCACCAGTGCCACATCATGAGGGCACGGGCCTACCTGTTCTCTTAGGCAAACAGATTTCGAAAACCCCTTCTGCCCCCATACCCAAACAACGTCGAGAGGCCAGCTGCGGTAACAATCTCTCGAAAACATAACTCTTCCCTCTTCCCTTGCATAGCTGATTAGAGTACCTCAAGAGCCATCCAACAATTCATCCAGAGGCCCTCTAGAGAAGATCTGCGGACACACATCTGGGCACACGATACTAATGGAGGCGCGTTGAATAGACCAACGGCCAACGGAATCATGTGCCCAGATGATTCCGTTCGCGGTTGGTCTATTGCGAAGCATGCAGATCTCATAAAGACTACTTGGAGGAAGATGGACACTAAGATTCTGGTAGCGAGAGTGGGGGACTTTATTGATAAGGATATGGCTGGTTTGGAGAAGACTGAGAAGGCTTTTCTTCGATTTTGTATTATTGTGCACACTACTGACCTTGGTTTTGATAGTGTATTGCTCCTGGGTGTGCTCCGCATGTTTGTCCTCATAGCCAAACACAATGCAGGAACTGCTGGGTCTCGCCGCCCCTCACTTGCTGCTGTTGAAATTGAAGAACGCGCGTCTACCAAGCATCCGCTCAACAGGTCCAGTACCTGCGGGCTGCTGGTACCAACATCGCACGACGACCAAGTTGAGAAGCGTAAAGCACTCGCAGATTTGCCTGTGAATTACGGAACTCCTCCTTCTGCTCAGCCATTGCTCAATTCAAGCGCAGTCTGGAATGCAAATGATACGCTTAAGGAGGTTGAGAGTCATGACGTTGTATCATTCGGCGAACCGGAATCACCATCCCATCAACTAGAGAGTGCATCAAAGACTGGACCGCAACTTTCGGGTGCCATTCGGCAACCTGTGTTAAGAAAGGAAGCTGAAACCGCGCCGGTGACCGCATCAAAACGCTCAAAGGCTACACACCAATTCACAGGTAAGACATACCCATCGTAGTGACATCATATCAAGGCACTCCCCTCATCCAAATCCCAGCCGTCCAGGTCTCCGAACTCCAAGCTCTAGTCCCGTTTGCCCAACAATATATCGACGCTCAAGAAACTATCAAAACCCTTAAGATTCAAAAAGCCGAACTACTTGAGGGCCTTGAATCCGCAAACACACAACTAACTGCCTCGAGAGGGCACTGCATCGAGCTCGTGGCGGAGTGTGAGAGACTTGAGGCAGTGAACAGAGTTAACGTCGACCTCTGCCGAAAGGTCACCAACCTTGAAAAATCCAATGCGGGTCTTAGTGCGGAAGCTTCCAAGTGTCTCGACCTCTACAACGACAGCAATCGAAAACGGAAGGAAGCTGATTCGTTAGTGAAGGAGAGGAGGAGGAAGAAGCAGACTTGTCGGCATCGGGTCCTGTTGGAGGGTGTGAATTTGTTTTTGCGGAACATCAGGAGATGATTCTACGTGGGAGCGACAGCGAGGGCGAAGAGGTGGAGGGACACGAGGAGAATGAGAAGGTGGTCGCACGGGCAGGCAGATCTAGAGGCAGGCGTGACGGTCAGGGCCGCGTCTTGCCTAATTAAGGTTAAGGGTCAAGAAGACTACTCCTGGAGCTTCCAGCCACGGCCCAGGCCGGGGCTAGGGCAGACTTGACCCCGACGGTCCTACTTAAGACTGCCTCGATGATTGTTCTACGAAATGGGGCATGTAGAGAAGATTCTTTCTGTGACTTGCGGGAGTTTTGAGTTGAAGGACAATACGGCGAGGAAGTATGGCTAAGTTCTAGGCCGATCTTTGATTGACTTGTTGGAGCTCCCCGCATAGGGCGCAGAACCAGTCATGATCTCGTAAATTGTAGAGCCGAGTGCGAAGAATTCCCCTCTAGGAGAGAAATCGCTGGGCTCTGGGTGACGGTGGCTCGTCTCATAACATAGTGTCGCAGGGCACCCGTCAATCGAGAAGCCTCCAAAATCCCCCAGCTTCAAGTCAAGATTCTCATCAAGGAAAAGGGATTATTTTTAACGGTTGTCTTCGGACATGAACTGTGTTATCGGCAAAACTCCAGCAGTAGCCGCACCACCGTCTCGTGCCCATTCCTGGCCGCCTGTTGCAGCGCCGTCCGTCCGTCCACGATGGTCTTCGCGTCGAAGATGAGCATCCAGTAAAGTGAGAGGAATTGACGGCAAAAACACTTCATTCTGTCCTCTGTACACTAAAGTTTCTAGACACAAATATATTTGGCGGCCCTGTTCCTGTCACACGTGTGTACCGACCATTTGCCCTCAAAATTGTCATCATCCTGGCTATCGATAATGCCTTCTCATCCAACTCTTTAGGTTCCATCGACTCCTGTTTTTTACGTCAAGTGGCCTGTTGGGGTTATTTCCAGAGCTGGCGTACTGCTCAAGTACTTCCGCCGACAGGTTTTGACCGGATGAAATGATCGCGAGGTTGCTCATCGACCGCAGAGTGTCAGGGTGTTCCTCGCCTAGCGTCCTCTTCCTTGCCTCTAGCACCTTCTCAGAAAGCTCCACAGCCTCCTGCCTTCGACCGAAGTCGCTGTAGCCGCTCGCGAGGTTGTTCATCGATCTCAGAGTGAAGGAGTGTTCCTCGCCCAGCGTCGTCTTGCTCGACCCCAGCACCTTCTCCAAAAGCTCCACAGCCTCCTGCCTTCGACCGAGGTCGCTGTAGCTGCCCGCGAGGTTGCTCATTGACCTCAGAGTATCAGGGTGTTCCTCACCCAGCGTCCTCTTGCTCGACTCCAGTACCTTCTCCAAAAGCTCCACAGCCTCCCGCCTTCGACCAAGGTCGCTGTAGCTGCTCGCGAGATTGTTCCTCGACGTCAGAGTGACAGAGTGTTCCTCGCCCAGCGTCCTCTTCCTCGCCTCCAGCACCTTCTCAAAAAGCTCCACAGCCTCCAGCATTGGCTACATTCTTGATACACGAGTGCGAACTTAGCAGCAATCTCGAGCCGTTCTGACTCTGCGTCGCCAATAGTGAACAGTTCGCTGTCGTCAGAACTGAGGCAAGAGCCAACGTGAGGTAAGAGGAATCTTCGAAAGTTGTAATCGAAAGACTGATATTTCCAAGAAATTGACATTGCCAACGTTGAAGTTGCTATTCTCTAGCACCTTTTCCGCTCTGCTTCGACCAATCGATCTCTGGCCCACATGTGAACGAGTGGATGCATCGAAATGTAGTTATTCACGCCATCAATGCTTATGAGAGAGAAAGATGAGAGAAGAATCACCGCTTCCCGAGTCAGATGTGGTTCCCAATCCCCTGAATCACCTTCACAAAGCATACAAAGCTGATGTGACTGTGTCCATTCAGAAAGATACTGACCTCGCATATTCTTCCAGGCTTCCTTAGGATCTCTTAGGAGATACCATCGAAATGCATGAAAGAGAAAAGTTGGATAATTCCAATAACGTTATGTGCAATTTCGTTGGACATTTTCTTAATCATATTGACGGAGACTTCCCAGGTCGTGTAAACAGTATACTTATAATCAGCCTTGGTTTGGATGGGCTGCCGGCTCAGCAGCTGTTTTCGACGACAAGAATACACATTACAGTATTCTTCCATGCTATAGAGCTTTTGCCTGATGACAGCACCAGCCTGAACGATTGCGAGAGCAAGGCAGCCTAGAGTCTCGACAATGGGTTTCGCCAGATTTCGGGAAGCTTCGTGCAATATATCCCCTGCCGCGGTGGTTTTCAGGAGTAGTGTGACGGCTTCCTCAGATTCCATCTGACCGAATTCGTTTGAACCAACTGTTGCATGGGCCTTGCAGTCAGGATTTTGAGTGGTGAGTAAGATGGTGCCTCTATCGCTGGTTGGAAAGTATTGAGAGACGTCCTGCAAGGGATCGTCTGCGTTGTCGATGATCAAAAGCCATGGATCTTCGATATTTGAAAGCCATCTCTTCGCAACCTTGAAGTCCGCTTCAAGTCCACATACCCAAGCTATCTCCACGAATCCTTGCTCCGCTGTTTCATTGCTGCTTGCATCGATCCAGAAAATATCCCAGTAACTAAACACTAGCCAGCAGTCGGTGCTACTGCATGGGATCTTAGAGTACTCAAAATTCTGCGTGCGTGCTTCTCGCGATGACCTTGAGCGAATTTCAAACACACTTGAGTCTTCTTCGACCCACCTAGACCATACAAGACGAATCTCCTCTGTTCTTTGGGGATGTCCTGCGTTCTTGAAGGTAAGCAACTTTCACTGAGCTGTTGGCAGATATCCTCGCGCCCCGTGAACACCGAACTGACGTTGTAAGGAACCTCATAATGCTTGTTGCGGAAATTTGACATGTTGACTAGTGGCAAATTGTTATTGAATTGGCCTCTACATACATGAGGACATGAGGATGTGTGATTTCATTTACGTACGACTAGCACCGAGTCGTTGAACATCTTTCGCCTTCATCATCCTGAGTATTCTCTTGAAAGGCTTCTCGTAGACCGGGTCATCACATGCCTCAAGCTTGCACATGTCTAGGTGATTTGCGTCTACCGGTATCTGCTCTTCTCCATGAACTTCCAACAGCGCGGAGTATTTCTCGGCGATCTGGGGCATGACAGTGTTAGCCTTGCTGAAATCGAAGTCGAAGTGAACAACATCTCTTTGCGGCAAGACTTACCAGCGTGGAGAAGATCTTCATCGGTTTCATCTCATAGAAACTAGCCACTTGATAGTTGGGCAATTGGAATTTGAAATCCAAAGTAAGTCGCATCAGTGAATCGCTATTGGTTTGCAAAGCGCTGACAAGACGGAAGGTGGGTTTGTTCATCATAGTGGTAGTAACATTCGCAAGAACTTTCCCATAACCGACTTTATCACTTCTTCGATGAGGAGTCCCTAGAAAGACAATTCCAACAGTATATTCGTTAATGCTCTTATATTGGGTCTCGATGCGCGCCTGAAAGAGTGTCTGCGATGCGGAACATCAGACTCTGGTCAACTCATGTTGCCGGTCAGATAGCAACTCACCTGCTTCACCACAATGCCACCAAGTGAATGAGCAATGAATATGATAGGCCTCTGCAATTCCTATGGCCATTAGTATAAACTTCAGAGGCTCAACACTAGAGGCTCACATCATCTTCTTCTCGCTTGTCAATCAAACTGCCGAGCAGATCTTTGGCGTGATCGATGACATCTGCTGTTGTGTTTCCAAAAGCAGCGTCGGCATTGTATCCAAAACTCAAGACCCGAGCACCAGTGATATCCAGCGGGAGGTAGTCTCTAAGCCAGAACGCTTTGGTTTTGTGGTTCGTCCAGGTCTCAACCAGATCACCGTTGAGTCTATGTACAGCAACGATACTGAATCGTTGCAAGAATTAGTGCCCATGACAATGGTGACAGTATTAATAATGGAACGAAGGAAGAACTGCAAGCGTTTAACACTTACTCGACGTTCAGAGCCCCTTTGTTTCTAGCTTCTGCCGTTGGATGCAAGACCGACAGAACTATGTTGACGATCAAAAAGTTCTTTCTCTCTAGATCTCCGAATGTGCTCTTTCTGTCCTATTGAGAAAATTATGAAGATGAGAAGGGAATGACTGCGCTAAGAGAGCTGGCGCGCTCCGGTGAGGTTGAAGATGCCTCCGTTTAGTTAAAAGCTGTTTGAAGCGCCAGCCTTGCCATGCGAACCAATGATCGCCGCAATAACATTGAATGCTGATACCACTGGCCTCTCAGTATTCTTGCAGTCGGCGCGCCCCGTGACCTGTCGCCGCTTCATTCTCGGCCGTCGCCCTCTATCATTCAACGTCCATCGCCCTTTTCTCTCCTTCGAACCTGCTCAACGGGGGCTCAGCTCAACCGACACACTTGTCGATGAGGCATTTTTTCCTTCCTCCCTGGTGCGCTGCGCCCTGGCATAGTCCCTAATTTTAGCTTGGCGTCGCCGACGATCGTGAAATCGTTCGGCGATTGGACATCCGCTCGTCGTCGACATCTCGATTTCCGACCTGATACGTGTGGTGGGTGTGGTGCGTGTTATTCGGTCTCTCTTTAGGCCGTATGCCATTCTCCCATTAAAACTCTCTCAACCCGGTGCTAATTTCCATCCATACTTTAGACTTCGCAAGACTCTCCTCCTCCAGACGACCCCTTTGACGGCCGCCACCGTCGACTCAATCTGCCATAGACGCTGTCCTCCTCGCGAGCGCCAACAGGGTTGATTGTTGTCCCTCCGGACAGGCTCACGACGCAAACGAGCTGCATCGACCGAAGACGCCACCCCCAATGCAGAAGCATGGCTATAGTTGTCACCTCCGGCTCTGGTCAGACGTGAGTAGGAGTCGTGGGTTGTGCGGCGAGGGAAGGGGCTGGGGACTTTAGTGAGACTGGATCATGCGGGAGAGACGAGGGGAGATCAGGAGGACTTTGGACACCAAGAGAGCAGCGAGGGGCCACGATCAGCTTGCTCGGGAGCATAACTCAGCAGAGGAGATATGCCTTCCGATCCTTTACTGAGCAATACGACAGGCAACCACGAAGCTACATCCTTTGGCGTGGGTGATGACAGGGTGTAAATCCCTCGGCATGACGGAGACTGGCAGGGAGGTTTGAGGAGTAGCAAATGAGGTCGTGGAGGTGCATCTACAGCACCTCAGTCTTCCTGTAATGCCTGATACTAAGGGCCCTTGAAAGGGGCGGCTGGATGAAATGGACAGTGCTCAGGCAGCCAACACGGTGCCATGAGTATGCATTGTGGCAGAGTGGATAAAATTAAGATGTACCTGCAACTTGGATGAATATATAATAGGCTTGCTCTCTCTGTCTCGGTCCTGCAAGAAGTGATTCTTTCTAACGGTTGTCTTCGGACGTGAATTATGTTATCGGCAAGATCCAAATGTTTGTTTGAGGCTCTTTGGGCGCGGGCTTGGCACACGCCACTTTACACTCTTAACTAAACGCCGTGTCCATCGTTCCCATTCTGAATCTTCACGGCCGCATACCCATATTTCCGACACATGTCGACTATTACCTTAATACATCAGCTCGACCTACATTCATGATCCCTCGGTTATTTCTCCCTTTCAACGCCTTTTGCCTTACAAGCCTTCAAGCTCGTCTTCACGTTCTCTGTCTGTTCTCGAGACGCGTCCCATCGCCATGACCGACCTCTCCGATTTAGACATCATCGCAGGCAAACCCATCGAAGAAGGGCTGGATATATTTCGCCGTCTCTTCAATTCGATATGTGAAGGCTTGGACATCTCTAAACCTCAAGATGCATTAAAGCAAGTCGTGCCTTTGATAGAGGCTACTAGTGCCGGTAAGACTCAGAACATCCGTAGCTCTGCTTTTGAGCTAACGCGCGCAGACGCCAAAAGCCTCCTACTTGATCTCACCCTCGCCCTGCAAAGCCTTCCAGCGGCTCGGTTTCTTCTATCTCGTAACAGTCGCGGAACCCTCGGTGGAGATCTTGCTATCTTCTACTCCTAGCTAGATTCAAACGAAGTGAACGTCGAATCAGTTGTCCCGCTACTCGAACTAGTCGTGACACTTGCGCCTGATTTAGATATTTGGAATGTGGTCTTTGCCCTCGTCGCCAAACCAAGAGCGACGCCCCCGACTGTCTTCAGCAAAGCCTCCCTCGACACGCCGCTCAAATCCACTCCGGGCTCACAACAAGGCAACGAGCAGACTCACAGCGACATAGACAATCGCATCCTTAGAGAAGTTGATGGCTGCGTCTACATTAATATAGGGGGCTTCTACGAGAAATACTCTAAGAGGAAGTCTTGGTCATCCACTGCAGAGAAGATCGTTCAAGCTGCGAGCCCGCTGATAATGGGCTATCACTGAGCGGATTATCCAAATCCACCATCTCAAAGTGCTTTCTTAGAGTGGGTTTGGAGGTTTTCAGTCGACATTCTTTGCAGGACGCGGCACATACTACTCGTCTTCTAGCTAGCCACTAAGAGGCTCAGACTGCGGCCGCCAGCCCGATATCTTCCTAGCGCCTTCAAGTACCACCAAGCGTAATGGGAAGTACGGCTGGGTAGATGTGCGGGTCATTGGAGAGCTTAATCAAAGCATCTCGAAGAAGTATCAAGATGAGTTCGTTAAATTCTGCTGACACGCTCGAGAGGTGTTTACGAGTCAACCTACACGCCTATTTCTACATGGCTTCGTTATCCGTGGATCCATGGTGGAGCTGTGGGTATTTGACCGATCCGGACCCTACGGCTGCGAGAAATTCGACATCCACAACAACCCAGATCGATTCATCAAAGTCATGGCTGGCTACACGATGATGAGCGATGAGGCGCTGGGTTTAAACACGTACATCAAAGAGGATGAGCATGGCAAGTACATCATGTTTAAAGGGGAAGGGATGACCGAAGAAGAAAAACTCCACCTGGAAGACGAGCCGATCGCCTTCAAACACGCGATTGTGTGCAGGGGAACCACCTGTTACCGGTCTAAGAGACCGGGTGCGAAGGATTGGGAGTCCGTGGTCAAGTTCTCCTGGCGGTTAGACAAGAGGCAAGCGGAAGGGGAGCTGTTGCAACTCGCTAAAGAGAGGGGGTGTGGGGCGTCGCGCAACTCTTTGGTTATCAAAATCTCAACAGCATCGCCAAATTGCGTCAGGGACTGGAATTCGGGAAACCACGGACGTTCCGACCCGGTGCTGGGGGATCGTTCAGCCAGGCCCAGTCGAGCACGAAGAGCGGCCATCCCAAATATAGCAGATCGAAGAGCGCAGGCCTAGGTATCAGTGGGTTACCATGACATCATCCTCGTCGGGGCAGAAACGAAAGCGGGGTGGCGATGCAACTGGGATCCGTCGGTCAAAGCGCTCCAGATCGGGTAGCAGCCGCAGACGGGCAGATGTTACGAGCCATTTCTCTGCGGAGCAAGACGTTGGTACTGAGGATGCCGATCAATATAGCGTCGAAGAGCCCAAGGCGGTCAGTCTGATGCAACCAACGGACGTGGCCGACCAGTCATTCGACAATCGGATATTCAGTTGCCTAGTTGTCTCACCGCCAGGACGGGCAATTCACGATTTCGAGTCCGTCCTAGAGTTTCTGGTGGCGCGCCGTGATGTTATCAAGGGCCACAGATCTCTTTACCAAGATGGGAAGATTCTTCATCGCGATATTTCCGAGAACAACATAATTATCACAGATGCGAAGAACAAAGAAGACCCACGGGGAATGGTAATCGATCTTGATCTGGCGAAGGAGTTGGGCAGTCGCGTGAGCGGAGCAAGATGTCGAACCAGTACCAGGGAGTTCATGGCGATTGAGGCTCTGGAAGGCATAGCGCACACCTACCGCCACGACTTGGAGTCTTTATTCTATGTCTTTCTGTGGGTGATTACCCGTTACGACCAGGAAACCGACAATAATCTACCGAAGAAAAGCAGACTTCGAGATTGGTATAAAGGAACCTACGAACAGATAGCACGGATTAAGAGGGGAGGTGTGGACAAGAAAGAATTCCAGAACGTCATCGCCGAGTTCTCCCCACAATTAGAGGCCATAAAACCTTTGGCCGAAGAGCTACGTCATGCGCTCTTTCCAATTCGAGACGAATCGCTCTTCACCGGTACATACAGCGACCACAAGGGCATCAATAGCTTGTATGACGGGATGATCAATGCGTTCGACAATGCGTTCGACAGGGCGATTGGGGCTTATCGGCAGAAGGTGGAAGGATAGGGGATGAGCAAGGCGAATATCTACATTGCCCACGGGGGTCATTGCGAGATCATCTTGGTTAACCAAGGCAGCGTCATCCTGGGTCAAGGCTACGTCGTCCTAAGTGAGTAGGAGCGATACCACCCAGGGTGGTTGCGTTACGATGTCGCCCTCCATTGCGCCGGAATGGCGTTCGGGCGTGGGCCCTCAAGATAGGATGGGGGTTCTGTATGACTTTAGATACATTTCCTATCACTGATCATGCGCGCGTATCTGTTAAATTATCTGATACTTTGCCACGTTGCGTTGCAGTAGTTTTCAAAGCTGGGGGCTAGTATACAAAGTCCCAATTTTATTGAGGTGGACAAACTTTCCGCACCCCACTGTATATATTGGCTTGGTGTGCGAATACATGCAATAGAGGAAGTTCCTACAGGTTCCTGCATGGGGCAAGTGTGGCGGCGCTGTGGCCGAAAGGTATGGTCACCTTCCATTCGTGCGAGGTGTTCGTCATGCTTGCCTGTCGCTGAAAATGCCAAATGTGCTCTTAGACGCCGACGGGCGCGTCCACGCGTTTGGTAGGAACATGTAGAGAAAGGTCCGTATGAATGGCTCGACGCTCTCCGAGTTGAGGAAACAACGAGGGCCATCGAGAACACGAGGGCCATCAAGAAAATGAGGGTTATTAAGAAAACGAGGGCCATCAACAAAGCGGGGCTGCAACCACTTAAAAACGTATTGAAGATCGTTCCATTTTCAGAGTTACAAGGTCCTAGGTGCAGCGTCCCCGTCTCGTCATCCTGCATCTATCTCCTTTCGTTGACTCCAATGACTACAGCACAGCAGTCTTCCCTCTTCACAATCCCCCTCGAGCTCCGTCTCCAAGTCTACGAAGAAGCCTTCCAAATCGACAGCACGCACTACGTTCACCCCCTCTCCCGCTCCGACGATCTCTTCGACCTCCTAGAATCTCCCTGTTCCACCTGGAGATCAGCTTCACAGGAGAGCAGAGGCCTCAATCTTCTCCTTACATGCCGCCAGGTCTGCAATGAGGTTCTACCCATTCTTTACCGCTTATCCAAGATCAGCCTCGCGGATGAAGGCGATGAGATAAGCAAGGAGATTTCCATTCTCGAGTTCCTGCAGGACCTGAATCAGACTGCTTTGGCCGCCATCCAGGCTTTGCGGATCGACTGGGAAAGTGGCGCCAGGAAAGTTGGTCAGAAGTCGAGAACCAAGTCCATGGCGAAGTGGGACAGGAACAGAACGAAGAGGAAGGCCGCGGGAATTTTTGATCGATATGCCCTGAGGGTCTGCAAGACCCTGCGGTTTCTGGGAGAGAATGCCACAGGCTTGAGTGAGTTGGAGGTTATTTTCCCGGGAAAGGGGTTGCATAGCTGGAATGAGACACTATTTTCCACCAAGACTTCTTCGGGGAAAGGATGGAGATTCGGGAGGGGTTGGAGAGGCTGAGTGGTTTGAGGAAACTTACGATCGGGGGTACAGCGGAGTTCAAAGTTGTTGAGATATTGTGCTTCAACGCCTCTTCGGCGGAGCACAACAGCGAAATATGAGACGTGCAGAAGGACCGCGTAAGTGACGCCTGGGGTTTATCAGAACCTTGCTAATTGTTCCGTCTTAGCAATTGGTAAACTGCATCTTCCGACCATCAGCCTGGCCGACAAATATGGCGAAAAGGCTATTATAGGAGGTGGGCCTGAGGCATATTCTGCATCTATGGTTGGTGTCTGTCGCTCTAGAAGATCCCGAATGTTCTCCACATAACCCCCAGATATACTGGCTGAGGAGTGTGGGGAATTTAAAACTTTTGGCTGGTGGTTTTCGTGAAACAAGTTAGCTGAGTAGTGGTACTTGAACTGGGAGGTAATAAGATGGGAAATAGGATGACTTGCGCTCTATAGTATCATCTTTATGCGCTACAAGTACTCGCACGGAGGTCCGACCCGCATCGCGGAGGAAATCGAGTGTCATGCCTCACCCGCGAAGTTCTTAGGAGGTAGTCAGTGAATGGGTGACTGGCTGGGGTTAGGCGGGGAGTACCAGGGAGGGAAATACATGTATTATGTACAGGCAGAATCCCTTGTTGACTTTGGCAGCAGTGCCTGCGAAGCTTGTTGAGAAGCTAGCAAGTCGCTAGGTGATTCAGCTGCCAGTAGGCAGTTTCCTGTCAACTTGGGGGCCCTTTAGTAAGACTTCAAGGTGTGGGAGAGGCACACGGAGGGAATCTAAGGGGATATATTGATGAGAGAGGTTGCTGGACAACTCAACGGAATCTCTAGCTCCGCCCCTGATCTACTACAGTGGATCGCCGCCTCCCTCGCCGACGTCCTACTCGCCGAAAAAAGCACCACGAAACGCTGCGCTCTCTCCTCCCGCAAAGTGCTCCATTTTCCCCCTTCCGCCCCCCGCCAAATTGTCTTCTCACAAATAACTCCAAGTTCAACTTCCCCATTCCCGATTCCACATCGCTTCTTCTCAAAACGCTCGGCCCATCGTGCCCTCCGTACGTACATACAAGCAATTTTTAATACACCTAAGTCGTCATATCCTTGCCCCGTGTGGCCATCCGTCGGTCAACCCGGAAGAAGACCACACTCTTACTTGGAGCCTTCAGATCCAAGCCTCACGCCGCGGCCCTCATACTACCCCAGCATTTCCCTTCCTACACCACATGCCGCCCCAAAATGCTCCCCCTACTTGACTTCGTTAATAACGTGGTCGTAGTGTTGCATTGGAATTCACACCACTACTGTGAAAATATTTGAGATGACTATCTCTGCGAGGGATATTTATAGCGTCGCCTGACGTTGCAAAGCTGCAACCCAGCGCGCCCCACAATAAGAATTTGCAAGGCACGCGCAGCAGTTGATGCTCCCAATAAATCCAAAACGCTCTTAAGTTTTCAACGCGCACGAGGATTCACAAAACTATCCGGGCATAACATCCAAGCCCTCCGCTACCTACCTTAACAACCTTATATACCTACCTCCCGATTTGTGGTCCTGCTGGATTGAAGAAGGTTCTACTTTCACAAGGACGCCCACCCCTCTTAAACCCATTTTACAACCCCATTTCAATCCCTATTCGCGTGATCCCTCTGCTAAGACCATAATAGATCTTTGACGAGCTTTCGTTTCTATACTGGCTAGGTGGAACTGGTGAAAATTCGAAACGAATGCTATACTCCTTGATCCCATTGTTCCGTTCCTGCCTTGCAAATAGCTGCATCGCAACTTCGTCAACCCCCTGAGTTCGTGCACCCTTTATCTCGAAGGTCTCTTTCACAATCGCAAAGTCCCCACGTATCAGGATGCAGAAGCCTGTCTTGATTTGCGCGGTCATTCTATTGCTGCAGTTAACGAACGCAGATCCCCACCGTAGAGTGTCCCCACCAATACCGCCGTGGCAGCGTGCGGCTTGCCACCAGCAATGCCAACAGTGCTGACACTGACGCACAGGAAGACATCCTAAACATATCCATCGCGATGTCACTGTGAATCACCCTTTCGGAACCACCTGCAGCGGTTCACTAACGTACACGGGTGTACCGGTAGCAACAACCGTCACGGTTGAAGGTTCAACCGTATCCATGTCTCCCGGTCCTGCCCTTGCTAGTTTCTCAGCGCCCCCGAACTCTAGCGCTGCCTATGGGATTACATATTCCCCATACCTTGCAAATGGAGCCTGCAAGGACCCAGCACAAGTTAAGAGCGACTTCGACCAGTTCACTGGTTTTGCTATCGTTCGTATCTACACTGTGGAATGCAACCTAGTATCTACGGCCATATCGGCCGCAAAAGCCAAGGGTATAAAGGTCTTCCTTGGTATTTACGACATCGACAAATTAGCCGATGAAATCCAGACGCTTATATCTGCAGCAAAGGACGATTGGGATTTGGTCGATACTGTGTCTATCGGTAATGAAGTGGAGACACCCGTAAACGCTATCGTTGCGGCAGTGGGGAATGCGCGGTCTGCACTGAGAGTTGCTGGATATAAAGGTCCGGTGGTCACAGTCCATACTTTCATCACGTTGATCACATACCCTGAACTCTGCCAGGCCTCAGACTATGTCGCAGCAAATTGCCACGCATTCCTTGCTGGCGTTCCAGCATCAGATGCAGGTTCTTACGTTGCCAAAGAAGCAGCTGATGTCTCAATCGCCTGCGGTGGGAAAAGGGTTGTCGTCACGGAGACTGGCTGGCCCCATGCGGGTGTCATTAACCACCAAGCCGTTCCCTCGGAGGAGAACCAGCAGATTGCAATCACATCTTTAAAACGCGCTTTCTCCTCCGACCCCTCGGGTATAATTCTATTCACCGCCTTTGACGAACTCTGGAAGAAGGATTCTCCTGACACGTTTGGCGCCGAAAAGTTTTACGGGATCCTCAGGCCGCTCGCGGAATAGACGTACTATAGTTTGTCTAGACTATATCTCTGTTGAACGATATGGTGTACATACTTTATCTAGCGATCACTCAATGATTTTATTTTTGACCCACATTTTGTATGCACTAACCCTTTATAGCTAGCCTCATTCCAACCCCCTGCATTCGCTTATTTCCCCCGCCCTGAGGTATTGCACTTGAACTGTAGACTTCTGCCTGGGGATTTCACCACGTCGCCGGTCATCGGCGATATTTCTGATGTATCACGTGAAAGAATCGTACTTCTCCTGAGGATTGATCACGGCCCTGTAGATCATTCTGGAACCACCTCTGAATTGCATCCTCCCTTTCGTGCCTTCCCTCAGATACTGGTTCTACTCCCTAACATTGCCGTCATACCATCGACTCTGGATATTCTCCCTCTGATATTGTCGTAAACCAATCGACTCAAGGCGTACCTCCGTAGGTTTCATGGGCAAGCTTGCGAAGACGACGTTTCTAGCGACCTACTTATGACGACACAGGATTGGACAGTCGGTCTACCGCTCGCTGCCAGTGTGCTCTCATTGGCAAGTCATGATCTGCGAAGGTGAAGTTCTAACGACCTACTTATGATGACGTAGGATTGGACGGCCAGTCTTTCGCGGTGACAGCGGCTCCTCCCCCAGCTCTGGAACGCGATTGTCCAAAAGGCAACGATGAGCAGCCCTAATCCTTCCCTCGACTCCTTTGATTCATACGAGCAGTGGGATCCATACGATGACATCAGTCAACAGCAGACGCAGACAAACGATCTTAAGCTATGCCAGTTTCCTGACTGGGATAGTGAGGGGACATACGATGATGATCCACCGATTTATATACATTACTCAATCGTGTGGAAGGTTACACGGAACAATAGGGCAGTAATGGGACCAGACACGGTGCAAGATACAGTTCTGGCACCTGCTGCCTACTGCCAACACTTCATCCAACCAAAGATTGACAATTATTGGCGCCAAAAAAACAAACCAGTCAGGTCTGAGGATACGAACGTTGTGGTTTCGGTCACACAGCGCAAACAGCCTGATCTTATAAAACGATTTGCTGACACTAGTATTGACTGGGCAGTTGTAGAAAAACAACTCGTTGTGTGGGGCGAGTTTTACCGCGCAGGTAAGAAACTGACACTAAAACTCTTATTCAACTACGTAGACGTTAGTCAGTCATCGACTACCGCTAAAAGAGGCTTCCCATCCACAACTCGGCAGATGCTTGCCGAAGGAGCTCTGCAGGAAGATGCAGAACAGGCATCTTCCGGACACCCATCCGTTTGGCGGAAGGTATATAATACCATGCGTTGCCCTGGCCCTCCCTGTAAGAAGGGACTTTACTGCTGGGTTGACCCTATTGGTAAAAAGCATTACCCACTGAACACGCGCCAGCTAAAGAGCCTCATCATGTATGTACAAGAGGGTCATACGTTGGAGACACATATGATGTACCCGCGAACATTCGTGAGGAGCTGTACGCAGAGGAGCAGAAGTCGCTCGAAAGGCATCAAAAGGCTTCTGGGACGTCTGCAGCAACCCCTCCTGCTATTCATATTACAAATGTGCTGCCCCCACTATCTGGTCCAATACCCCACCTGGCGTCTTTAGCTGGAACTCCGGCTCCAGACATGCCTTCAAGACATACTCTAACTGATCGTCTCAATATCCCTGGCTTTCGAGATGACGCAGTAAAGGAATACTGTGCTTGGCAGCAATCGCAAGTCAAGGAGCCAGCACTAAAGGCAGGCTTTCAAACAGCTTGCGGTGTGATAATAAAAAAGGGCTTCAGCCTGGAACTGATCCGCCGAAATCCAAACCCTAAGTTTTTGATCGATGAAGACGTACAGGAAGGGATTGCCGAACATGTCGTAAGTGATATCGACTACTGGTTCGAGAACATCAAGCGACCTAAGATTGAGGGATAACTAGAATGAGATGGTATACATTGCAAGTAGTTAGGAGTTTTGAATTTGAAAACTATTCTATTACTGTACCACATGCTACGCTTATGGCTCTTCAATGATCAATCTTGCATGCCTAAAATGCCCTCTAGCACTGTTCTTCTTTCTACCAACTACGTCAATGCACCATTCCAAAAAGCTATCAAAGCCTTGCTCCGGATTTTCCTCATAACTGTGCCAGTTCCGTTTAATAAAAGCTTTTAGCTCAGCGAAGAATTTTTCAATTGGATTGAGATCGGGCGAGTATGGCGGCAGATATACTAGCTTCACACCGCATCACGACACATCTGCTCGATCCGCTCTGTGTGATGGATAGATGCATTATCCATAACGAGAACCGACTTCGGTTCTGGCCATGTGCCCATGAAAGGAAGGAGCTGCTCTATGAAATCCTCAAAGACGGTGCTGTCTGTGGGTCCCTGGCGGACGCGAGCGAGGATAACGCCGTCCTGTGTATGTGCGGGCAATATCTGATGTCGCTGCTCACATTGGAATCGGGCAATTTGAATCGGAGTCACACCAAGGGGAAACCATCCCATCCGTCAAAATCCACTCCGTTTGTCACAGCCAGATTCATCCACGAAAACATAGTGATACGAGCGGAAGCCCGAATCCCACGAGTTATGCATGTACAGGTCTCGCAGATCCGCATTTCGTCCCTTTGCTATACGGCGAATTGTTTTCTTGGTCCAACCGCGGGATTTCAGCGCTCTCCCTATGCTGGAAGCCGTTACGTGCGTGTCGAACTCGTCCAGCACGAAGAGCACCATCTCGTCCCGGTATAGACTAGGCTTCTCGAGCAAGTATTCACACAGAGCGTCTAACATCGGGGGTGTAATGCTTCGGGGCCGTCCGACACCATTCGAAGGGGCTTTCGTGGAGCCAAAATGGCGAAGGTTTGACTGTATCGCAAACACGGAACGCTCACTGCAACCTACGACGTCAGCGATTTCAGCAGGAGGACGGTTACTGAGGATCATATCGCGAATCTGCGCATGCTGCGACTCTGCAAGATTCGGCGCCATTCTGGGGAGTGATGTACCTTCGAGCAATACTCTCGTCGACGCTGCCATCGTCAGAAGGACAAAGTGGGATGTCCCTGAGGCCCGTGCGTGTCCAACCACAGAATTGAGCCTCACGCATTCCTACTTCTTCCCGACCTCCCAACCAGAGCTCATGTCTCCAGTCTCTGAAGCACTGCGGTGGTGCTGTCAACAAACTCAACACGAATTACTCCTCCTAGAATTATCAGCTTGAAAAATAACCGCTAGCCCGCACAATCGCTCGCCTCTATCAGGGTCGTTTGGAAGGCACAACCCCGAATCACAAATCTCACTGCACATCAATGCGAACTTGGCATGGCCGATTCAACCTCTGCGTTCGATTGGACGTCGCACATTGTGCTAGCCTGTATAACCTGCGATAGAGTTGTCCTATTCACAAGGCCCAACAAAGATCAGAAAGCAGCTCGTGAAGCTTCGCGAACGGTTATGCGATTGATACCAGCCGACCCCGATACACAAAAGGCCGACGACGGAATAGTCAATCTATTTCTACCTACAGTCTGTTCTTCACGCGACAGGTCTGCATCGCGGACATCAGTCTCAATAAGCAGGAGTTTTATGGGAATGTGGCAACCGTATCTGGCGGTGAGCGCTTTTCTGGAAGGGGATCTCTCAATGATAGGGTCGTCGATATGCCTAGCGCATCGCGCAGAAGTTATAGAGATAGCAGGCTCTGATTGTATGATTTAGAGCGTAGTAATGAATCCTAGCCCAAGGGCTACAGCACAGGTCCAGCCATATCTCCAGAGTGGGGTACTTTAGGGGAGTAGGCTCTCTCCGTGTGTGGACAACCAGCAAGGCAACATGGACAGGATGAGAACTGTGGGTAGTGGGAGTATGGTCTTGTAAACCTAGGCTAGGCTCGGGAATCTATCAGTCAATACATTATTGATCGGCCGTCAAGATGCAGATTTCATGTTTAATTTCTGCCAAAAGTGATTCCACTAACTCCGCCATTGATGTTCCCAGCTTGAAAGCCCGAGTTCTGAGCACCGAACGTCACTGTGGTTGAACCGCTCTGGTTCCCCGCGGCTTTCGCAACAGCTTCTTCCTGCGACTTAGACAGCAGCTCATTCAGCAGCTTCTGCGGCGCTTTAACCCCTCTGAATTCTTCAAGTTGTCGCAATGCCTCGGTTTTGCCTTCCCTGGATCCAGCCGCTTCGTCATCATCGCTGCTGAGGTTCAGCTCTTCCAGCTTGTTCTCTAACACTACCAGCTGTCGATCCGCTGTAATAATGGCACCCTTAACCTCAGTCTGTTTTGTAGATATCGTCTTCTTGATCTCTTCCGTGATGTGGCTATGGCGGACGGTGCTGTATCTGTGAAGGCAAGGCTAGCTCATCTTCCGCACGGAAACGATTAGATTAGAGTTCCTTACAAGGTCGCTATACTGACGACGGAATTAATAGCGAGCTTACAGTTTGAAAGCTGCTCTGACATAGCCTTGACTTGCCCTTGCTTGAAGAATCCCACATTTGCTCGATCCTGCCATGCTAATTTTCCATCTTCTGAGTGTCTTGTCCATCGCTGGAGGTCGGCTCTAAAGAGATCGCATGCTTGTGTGCAGCTGCTAATCGTCGCCTTTGACTGCTCAGCTATGCCTGCGCCAAGTAAGCCCCATTCTCTCCCCTCTACACTTTGGAGCAATTTGAGTGCCGTGTCGACAGAGTGCACATCTTCCACCAGGCGCTTGACGGTTTTTAGGTGCATCTTTGAGCTGCTGCAGATCTTCTAGAAGTAGTCGTGTGCCGTGCAAGGCTGGCACAATAATACTCGCGGCACTAGCGGTAATGCTGAGAGGATCAGCCATTTGTGTTTTTTGATGACAGAAGCAGGCGTAAAACAAAGACCTAAACCTTGAGCTAAGGCTTGGGAGCCGCCGTTCAATCTGATTGGAGGGTAACCTCAAGCCGTTGCGGCTGGAGGATCGCGAACTACATCGACACACTCAGCTGCTGTCAACACCTCGTCACAAAACCACTCTGCTGCGATGGCATCCGCGATATCTTTTGGCCACACCAACTCCGGCTTCCAAGCCGGAACAGTCAACGGTCCGGTTAATACTGAGTTTCATCACCATGCTCCTCCTGGTGAGTTGCAAAGGGAACAAGCTGACAGGCGCTAACGACGGCCCCGCCCTAGAGCGACTAGAGACCCCACCGAACCCGTCGGTCGTCATACCCTTTAGTCGCGACACAGACTTTGTCGAGCGAGGGATAATACTTGATCAGATCTACCAGAAATGCGCTGTCTTAGGGTCTCGAACCGCGCTCGTTGGCCTGGGCGGCGTCGGGTGAGCATAAACCTTTCCGCCAATGCATATGGTTAACCGTTGCGAAGCAAGTCGCAACTCGCCATCGAATACGCATACCGAACCCGAGACCTGTCGCCGGCAACGTGGGTTTTCTGGGTCCATGCAAGCAACACGGCCCGGTTTGAGCAGAGCTTTCGAGATATTGCAAACTGCGTCAAGATCTCCGGGCGACAGAATCCACAAGCCAATATATTCCAGCTCGTGCATGACTGGCTGCGCGACGACAGGAAGGGGAAGTGGGTTCTTATACTGGACAATGTGGATGATGCTGGCTTCCTCGTCAAGGCTCAATGCACCGGTCAGGATGGGCAAACGAACGGCATAGGCAGTGGGAACTCACGACCGCTTGTGTTATACCTTCCGCAGTGTCCAAATGGATCGATTCTTATAACAACACGGAGCAACCATGTAGCTCTCAAGCTGGTTGAACAGCGCGATATCATCGCAATCGAGCCAATGAGTAGGCCAGATGCGCTAGCACTCTTGGAGAGGAAGCTAGGATGGTACGACGGCGGCGATGACGCTGCCGAGCTCACCGCGGCGCTCGAGCTTATGCCGCTTGCCATCGTTCAGGCTGCTGCATATATCTCCCAAAGGCTGCCGCGCTATTCCGTGCGAGAGTACCTCCAGGACTTTCGGAAGAGCGATCGCAAGAGAACTAGTCTCCTTAACCACGAGGGCGAACAGCTCCGTCGAGATTGGGAGGCGAAGAACTCTATCATTACTACATGGCAAATATCATTCGATTATATCCGTGAGACAAGACCATCAGCTGCTGACTTATTGTCGCTTATGAGCTTCTTTGACCGGCAAGGAATCCCCGAGACTCTACTTCGAAGTCGAGACGAGCAGAGAAGCTCGCGGCAAGACCAGAAAGAGAGCAACGATAATAATTATGCTGATATCGATGTTGGTCATAGTAATAACGATGAAGATAATGCATCACAGTCTAGTGTGAGTGATGGATTTGAAGACGATGTCTTGGCCCTACGAAATTACTCGTTTATCTCCGTTAATACGGACGGCAAAACCTTCGAAATGCACGGACTGGTGCAGCTAGCCACGCGAGAATGGCTTAAAGCTCACGAGCAGCAAGAGAGATGGAAACGGCAGTTTGTCAAGAATCTTTACGCAGAGCTTCCGACGGGAGAGTACGAGAATTGGGTGAGGTGTCAGACGCTTTTCCCGCACGCGCAATCGGCAGTAGCACAGCAGCCGGAGGAACAAGATTCATTAAGAGACTGGGCTTCAATACTATACAAGGCAGCATGGTACGCGTGGAGAATGGGGAAAGGGGTGGAGGCGGAGAAGATGTCGGCTCAAGCAATGAAAGTTAGAAAGGTGATTCTCGGTCGAGAGCACAATGATACGCTGAATAGTATGGCAATGGTAGGCTTGGCGTATATGCTTAGGGGCCGATGGGACGCTGCCGAAGAGCTGTTCGTGCAAGTGATGGAGACAAGCAAGAAGAAACTCGGCGCGGACCATCCAGACACGCTGACCAGCATGGCCAACCTGGCGTCGACGTTTTGGAATCAAGGCCGGTGGGACGCTGCCGAAGAGCTGGAGCTGCAAGTGATGGAGACTCGCAAGAAGAAACTCGGCGCGGACCATCCTTCTACGCTGACCAGCATGGCCAACCTGGCG
>JAJDMX020000090.1:0-76482 GCA_022345685.2 Nothomitra cinnamomea | reverse complement strand
AAGAGCTGGAGCTGCAAGTGATGGAGACTCGCAAGAAGAAACTCGGCGCAGACCATCCAGACACGCTGACCAGCATGGCCAACCTGGCGTCGACGTTTTGGAATCAAGGCTGGTGGGACGCTGCCGAAGAGCTGTTCGTGCAAGTGATGGAGACTCGCAAGAAGAAACTCGGCGCGGACCATCCTTCTACGCTGACCAGCATGGCCAACCTGGCGTCGACGTACAGGAATCAAGGCCGGTGGGACGCTGCCGAAGAGCTGGAGCTGCAAGTGATGGAGACTCGCAAGAAGAAACTCGGCGCAGACCATCCAGACACGCTGACCAGCATGAACAATCTGGCATTTACGTGGAAAGGGACCGGCAAAGAAACCGAAGCTGTAAAACTTATGGAGGAATGCATACAATCACAAAAACGCGTCTTGGGAGTTAATCATCCAAATACCCTATCATCTTGCACAGCTTTAGCTGCATGGAAGGCCGAGCAAGAGGATGTTGTGTTTTGATTCCAAAGGACTGTGGCCAAAATGGATAGATTAGATTGCTTTGTCAAGCGTATAGTACTGTATGACATTTGTACTGTATAAATACGCGTTGAGCAAACAATAGAGCTAACGATTCGTACAGTACGAGCAAAGCATTGATGCCACCTTTGCATCTTAAACTTTCTGCTTGTGATAGAGCAGGGCATAGTATGGTCGAGGACTAGGAAGTCGAGGGGTCACATGAATACCCTGAAGGTTGCAAGTGTCGGGATGCTTAGTATGTTGAAGATTGCGAGATCTCAGGAATGGTTCCAATAATGTCACGTGAATAGGGGCGTTTGCATATATCCGAGTTATCTCGAAGGATGCGAAGGATTGTTTCTTCAACGATTAGTTTCTGAATTAGAATTGGCATTATCACCACCTACAGCACCAGTCCTTTACACTGCTACTGTACAGACATGAGCAACTCATTTGGAAGGTCTAGCAGAGACATTCTGGCAATAGAGGAAGGTAGAAACTGTGCTCAACGCCGATATTGGGAGCATCACCCAGTAATTCTTGAGAGTGCAGCCGTACATTGAAGCAAAGCACAAAGTGGATGACACAATCAAGGAGCCAGATGATGCCTTCACATAGGCGTTGTCAGCAAATGGCACGTGCCGTTAGTTCTTGACCTCTCCATTCTTAGGCAGGAGTTAAGTCAGCATGCGCTGACATCGGCTAGTCCTCAGGCAGAAGTCTACGTGACATCTAGAACAGGGGATTAAGCAAGTGCAGGGATCTAGAATCAGTCTAGCCATAGAAGGTTAGTGCCGCAGAAAATATGGGTCAAAAATAAAATCAATGAGTGTTAGAACTGAAGCCGATTTCGAACTTTACTATACAAATTAGAATATTTATTAGCGCACATCCTGAAAGTGCAACTTGGCGAGTTAAGGGATCTCACCCCATTCCACGTCCAGGACGAGGCAGATACTGAAGCCTTAACACATCGAGGGACCCTACCAGGATCTATGGGCCACGTTCGCGGAGAAGCCCATCTTCCCGCTGACCAACGGATCCGCCGTATCAATGCGCGCAGTGGAGAACGTAATAATTCTCCTTCCTGGTGGAGGAAATCCATTGTGGCAATGTGGCTGGAGCTGCAGCCACGAAAAAACTCAGAGTTAATCCAGACCTTCTCGCGACGGGTACTCAATTTCTACAAGATCGATGAGAAGCCAAAGCCAAAATTCCCACCAGCCACCATCCTGACGGTTGATATCACCGCCCACTCCTTTGCTAAGCGATTCAACATCGCCCGCTCGACAGATATTCTCGTTGGAGTCCACGGAGCTAGCCTCACACGGCGTGTTTCTCCCTCCCGGGTCTGCCATGGCAGAGATTCTCCCCAAAGATTTCCGACAAAGGCTTCCCCAATCTGGCGAAAGTGATGGGTCATCGCTACTTTAGAAATCACGCTACTAACGGGACCACGGACGACTGGCACTTGGAGATGTCTTTATCGAGGAGGATAGGCTTATGAATTTGTTGAACGTTGGTGATTTAGAGCATATATAACAAAGGGTCAGGGGATCAGGATCTAAGCTCGTTTTCTTGCTGTCCTCTCTCTCGGGCAGTTACTCGATCCGTTTGCGGAACTTGGTTGCAACTAAGGAATGATGCACTGGCATGGAATGACGGGGTGATTTTGTTCCAGGTGGTGTTTTGGTATCGCCATGTCACATCCTCACCAGGTTCAGGATTAAGCCTCGAGCCCTCTCATCTCCCGCTCTTCCCCTTACAAAATAGAATATCTTCACAAGCATCCTCTCATTCCTTATTCTCCAAAATAGCATCCCTTCCGAATCTTCCAGAGAGGGAAACTAGAAAGGGAAGCTATTTACCTATAAACTGAGCTCTCGGGATAGACAACACCCTTCCACACCCAATTCCTCCCCACACCACGACCACTCCTATAAGCTATATCCCCGCGGTCTCCCTAGCCTAGTCCTTCGTCTCAAGAGACTGAAAAGCTGATTACGGATCGTACTTGTTCGGTGAACCGACCGCTCAAAGAAAACGAGGAAGTTAAATTGGGCGAAGATCTGATTAGAAGAGATAGATGGGGAAAGGTTGATGCGGGGCATAATAGACTGGTTAAAAATGGATAGGGAGATACTGGAAAGGATAATTGGGAGCAAAAGGGGATTAGGCAGTGGGAACCAAAGGTTGAGGGAGGATGCGTGAGGTGGAGTTGTTGAGGGGGGGAAGAGAAGTGGGATAGGGGGAAACTGGAAGGCGCTTGTAGGGCGGGTAAGGACGTAGAGCCTCGCGAAGGAGAGAGACGAAGCAGTCGAGAAACTATATCGGCTATCAGAGATCTCAGGTTTAAGGAGGCAGTTGCTGAGTGCCGTAAGGCGAGTGCATCGGGGGTACCGCAACAAGGTGGGGTGTGGGATCATGGCGGACGGAAAAGGAGGTTGGGGGAGGGAAAGCCAATGACGGTAATGGGTCGAGTATGTTCTCCCGGGGCGCTCGGTAAGCTTGGAGCGAGGGCGGAGTGTAACCGTATCTCTGGACTAGGGGGGCGGCAACTCAGCGGCGGACTGGTTCCTTGCTGTTTGGCGGCGATGGCGGCGGTGGCGGCGCTAGGAACCCAAAAAGAATCTTCGTAAGATCTTCCTCGTGTAGGTCTCCGCCGTCCTCTTTGGCACTGGCCTCCTTGCTGAGTTCGGCTATTGACGGCGGCTTTGCCCCTGAATGACTTGGCATGGTTCCGAGGTTGTCGGCGCAATCTTTCACATCCCCCGTCCCTCCGATTCCAATATTGCTTTTACGAAGAGCCGCTCCGCACAGATTGCATGTTGCGGCGGCCATAACAGCAGTATGGACAGGGTCAGCCACGCTAACCGCAACGCCCTTTTTATCACCCGAACTTGTCGCATCCCCAGTGGCATCATTATGACCACCACTATCATCGCCTTTGTTCATAGACACAACGATTGTATCATCTTTGGCGAAGCCCTACGCTCGTTTCTTTACCCTACGCGCGCGGAAACTCGTCGCTCGTCGGCTACACCCCCCAAGGATGCGACTCTGGGCATCGGTGAACGCGGTCCTTCGACATCGCCGGTCTCCCATGATGAAAGTGTGTTGTGTTTGTATTTGCGCCCCTCCAGCGCTGGGGAATCCATTGAATCTACATAGTTGAATTTATAGGCAGAGAGATGGATGACCTCCAAAACCCCACATATGAAACACTTGGAAGCAAACATGGAAATTAGTTGAAGTTGAAGCTGCTGAGTTAGAAATGGAGTAACATTAGGATCAAGCTTCTCGATGCGTCAGAGTAAACGGGCGCACAACACTTTTTACTGCATTTGAATACGCCTAGCTGCGGGCTTTAGCCACAATTAGGAACATAATTGTGCCAACTATGGAGTACTATGTGGATCCGCCCTACGCCTATCCAAACTGAAATTTTTGTAGTTTCGGGTAAAGGGGCAGCTTCGCTCTTCAATTATCTGTTACTCTAGCGTACGTCATCATAGTCTAACCAACGGCAATTCGAGGGGTACTCGCATGTATCCCAACATCCTGCCTGCCCCCCTTTCTTTCGCTGTCTACTCCAGCGAAGCCAATTTGTCCAATTTTCGTAATCAAAATTACTATGACATGTCGGGGACCCTGAATTTGCAGTGGAGCAGAAATAGTGTCCATCCTCTAGGCAGCGCGAAGTCACTCCAAGTTTGTAGATTCGAAGACAGAGGTGGCAAGTCCAAATCCACGGGAGTGGCGTCTTTGGGAATTCCGTTGTTACGGGTCAAAATACAGGAAGGCACTCAAATCTTTTTTATCTCAATTCACCTAAATTGAGAAATCGAGTTTCGGAAATCAGCAGTGCTCAGTGGGTTGGTGCGTTGGAACATAAGATACAATCGCCACCTTGTTAATATTAACAACCAAGCGAAATGTCGCTGCTAGATCTTAAAAACCACATCCTAAAGATGATGTCAAATCTCAGCAAAAGCAACGGGGTTGATCCTGTTACAGCTGCGTTGTTGGTGAGAGCCGAAGCAGAACTTGCATCCTTCGATTTAGACGGCTCTCTTCAAGCATGGGAAATCATGTTCACTGTGGCCTCTCAATTGAAAGCTATGGCTGCAAATCAACGATGTATGTTTCATGAAATCCGTACCACTCCAAAAATAGCCTAACGATCAGTAGTGGAAGTGGATGGAACCCAGTGGGATACATCGTTTCACTTTTGGCGGTACAACTTTGATTTACTGCATGAGAAAGATCTCGTTTTTGAACTCTTTAAATGTCTTGAAACACTGAAGTTGTCCACCCGTGTATAGGCGGTTTCCTTTTCTACGCCACAGATTACTGTGGGTGCTTTATATACACCGTCCTTGCCCGGCCGAAATCTATCCTATAACTATGGCTACATTGGCACGGATGAAGGCACTTGAAAGAGAACTGAAGTCAGTTAGACAGGATTTAAGGCTTCTG
Organism: Nothomitra cinnamomea; assembly: GCA_022345685.2. Lineage (NCBI taxonomy): Eukaryota > Fungi > Ascomycota > Geoglossomycetes > Nothomitra > Nothomitra cinnamomea. Next base: position 71,500 of record JAJDMX020000090.1, on the reverse strand, counting down.
CGAACATTGGTTCTAGTAATACAGCGCCAGAAAACGCACTCGGGTAAACTAAACACAGCTATTCCTTACGAACCCCAGAGTAAAGAGAGCGACGACAGCCTTTTCAATACGTGGGTTATTTCACCGTTGTACGACTCGGCAGTCCCCCAGGAATGAATTTATTTGAATGAAGCAGTCCTGGTGAACAGGATCTATAGAGGCGCGATGTGATTCTACATTATCTGTTGTATTCGTATATCACACAGTTAAACTGCTTATGTCTATGCCATCAAAAGAAGTACCGCCGCTACCCACAAAAGCAACTCTGCTAAGGTCCTGCCCAGATCGCGGGACCCTCTCAAGCAATTTCCAGATGCTGCTGATGTAACCTGATTTACTACACTTGATGCTAAACTTGTGCCTCCATTAGTATATGACGATGTTCCAGGGTAGAGCGCGGTGGTTCGTAATGTCGTCACCGAAGCCCCAGCAATTGTAGCACCCATTATAGGTGTCGTCGTCGAGCCCCCAGCAATTGTAGCACCCATTATAGGTGTCGTCGTCGAGCCCCCAGCGATTGTTGTGCCGATTCCAGGTGTCGTTTCGACAATCAATTGCTCTCCTTCGGTCGAGGTTGCTGTTATTGCTGCTGGTAAGACTATGAAAGCGTCTGTGATGGCCGTTTGCTGTTGAGTTGTGCTCGGCGTGGCGGAAACAGAGTTAGGTGGTGTTGCTCCTGACACTATAGATGCACTGGATGACGACGGAAAGCTTGGCGAAGACGAAGACCTGGTGGTCTGTGCGTTACAGAAGTCAATAAATTGTTGAAAGTCCGGGATACTCTGTTCTATATTGCTGTGATAGCTAATACACGCGTTGCAACCAGCCAGAGCCTGCTTAAAAGCGCTTCCGTCCCGACACAGCTCAGGAGACTTCCCAATAGCTTGAGCCTCGAGAAGACATGCATCTGACATAGTTAATTATGGACACTTGAAATCCAGCTAGAAAGCGGATGAAACTCACTACAGTCATCGAAACACGGGGCGGGAGCAGTTCCCCCTCTCTTTTGTCGACCCGAGAGAGGAGAGGTCCCGTTTTTCCTGAAAATACTAAAAGATAGGCCAAAATCGAATGGGTTAAGGCTGAAATATTCGCCCGGGATGGTATAGTTACCTGTTTCGTTCGCATAGATCGGGGTACCCCAATATTGAGGACAGACTGGGCGGGCAGGCTGGCATTCCTCCGGGGCGCAAAGGTACCCTGGCAGAGGAGGTGCCTCCTCAAGGAGGCACCGGTCGCTCGGTACACAGAGGGATTTCGGCGGGCACCCCCAAGTAAAATCCTTTGGCACCGGAGCTTGTGGCACGTAATTGCTGGATGTCCTTCGCTTGCAGACACTAACCCCAGAATAAACTGCTGCCGTGGAACTGACGGTTCCAGTTGAACTAGTAGTGTACGGTACGGTCGCCGTAACCGTAACTATGACAGTAGTTGTCGCAATCGTCTGGCTAGCTTGAGAAGCATCTTTGTTAGCAAAGAAAGGCGCCGAGGGTGCTGGAACGCCTACACTTAGTTGCACTACATAATGTTTCTATCAGCGCTGCCGAACGAGCGATTCAAATGTCCTCCAGGGCAACATGACGTACCTGGTCGCTGTAGTAGTTGAATATGGCGAGAGAGACATATATACAGACGTAGTCCCGTACAAAGGCGGTGACATACCGTAAACAGCGATAGTGGGGGAACTAGACGAAAGTTGCATTGGGGATATCTCGGTTGCTTGGACTGGGCAATCTGTGACTGTCTGGGGACAGCTCGTGATAGTTAACACGAGGGTTGTGAATACAGTCGAAGTGCTCTGCAGTGGCTCTGCTCTGCTCTGCTTCAGCCAGTGTACTGTCAGATCGCCATCCTAAAAACTTGGTTACCTAGCAAGTAGTCCGTGAGCGCTAATGTCCCCAACCAAGTTCTGTTGGCCAGAGCTCGGCCCAGAAGTGGCTTGAGTGCTCTGCCACATGAGAACGCTGCTAAGTAGAGAATCCCTCAGTCTCATGGTGTCAAGTGTAACTGGATTTTGCCCGGTTTTCGATAACGAGTATACCGATGTCTGACTACCAGCTTTGGATGTCTACTGGTTAAGTAAAGGATATTTAGAGCTGCCTCACAAGCAAATTTGGACTTGCGGGCGAGCTTATTCTCCGACTTAACGGAACTCCATAACGATTCAAATTATATTGAAATTTACTTTTTACCTATCCACGTATCCGTGACTCTATACTTCTCACGCATTTGTTGCAAATGCTTCAATGGTTCTGTTGGCTTTTTGCTTCGACTGGATAAATATGAATCAAAAATATCCCATAGCTGTTTCTCATCACTCTTTCGGGAAGCGTCCCTGTCCGTGGTGAATCTAACCCCCCCTTTCCCTACGCCGGCTTGTGCAACGTCAGCAGCGACAAAGTAGAAATGGAAGCCACAACCTACTGAGTGCCAGTTTGCCGTCATTCTGAAGGATGATGTCGGTTAGGGAAAACTTTCCTAGCTGTACGAAATTATCCGTCGCATGAAGCTTATCGATGATGTATCCAAGCCAACCGAAGATGAACTTGGCATTAGCCTTATTTTCGCTGTTCCACTTCCCATTCAAGGGCGATCCATTAATCCAGGATAACACTAAATATTGTTTTTTATTCCATTCGGTATCGCCGAGCCTTTTCGGTAGTCCATTTGGTAGATCCTTATACCAGTTCTGTACTCTTTTAGTGACCTCGGCCTCTGGGACCAGCTTTGCCTTAGCGGCTTTGGCTTCTGGCCCATTTTCCGTTACTATTGCCGTGCATTCGAATTTGGTGCATCCGTTGATTTTTTGAACATCCTTAACCAAAATATTCGCCTCCTGTCCTCCACGGTGTTCATTGTGTTCATCGTGTTCATCACCGTGCTCATCGTGTTCTCCACCACATCCCCCACACGGTTCTGCTCCGCCCCGCTCACTCCGTTCAGATCCCTCTGTTAAGTCTCTGGTGGACCCTCCGCGTGCCATCAACCGGCTCACGAACATTTGAGCAGTATAGAACCTTGGCAGATCTTTGGGCATTAGATATATACAGTTGGCTTAACTACCATGAGCTTCTTATATACACCGAGGAGAGACAAGTCCAAAGTGTGCCTGGCTAGGTCGAGTTCAGGGGACTGGTTTCATAATGCTCCGTGTTTCAATTACAAAAATAGAAATTGTAAATATAGTGAATTACGGACCATCAATGACGATGATGTCTACGTTCCAATTTAGTTTGCAGACTTGGCCCATCACTTCCCTCCTATACGCAGATGAGACTTGTTGGTGTCAGCAAAGAGCTTGGAATTGCACAGGTGGAACGGGACTAACCAAAAATAGCAGGTAATTGTTCCCGCTCATCAATGTTCTTATCATCGTCGGCCTTCTCCTCTTCTAAGAAAAGAGCTAAGGCCTTTTCATTAGGGTTCACTACTTTTAGATCCTTAATAGAAGACTCCGAAGCAAGCTTCTTCATGAACTCTCGATCGTACGATGTCCAACAGACCACTGGGGTGTCGAATTTGGAGGTGGCATAAGACATGTATGCCGACAACTCGCCTTCTGAAATAACAAAAATGCGGCGGTCGTAGATATCCATGTATCGGTGTCCTCCATACGGCCCTTCAATCCACACTTGTATTCCCCGGGGGGGGGCCTGCGAAAAACTCTTCTCCACATCTTCCGCATCCAGCTTCTCCACCTCGGTTTTCTTCTTTCGTAGCTCCGTAAACGTGGACGACTCAGGCCCAAGGATAAGCTTGAAAGTCAATCGCCCACCGGTGGCACTTACATCATAAAAGTAAAAGGGGTTGTTGAGATACCACTTCTGTCCACTCACTCTGATATATATTCGTTGCCCCGGAAATTCACGCCATCTAGACCAACACTTGACCTCATGAACGTCAAAGCTTCCACACGGATCGGTTTTCACCACCGCGGAAGCGTTCGAGGTGAATAGAAGAAGGAGTGACCGACATACAAAATTGGCCGCCGCGGCTGCTACGGATATCTTGACGTATAGGTTAGCTTCAAGAAGAGAATGTTTGAGATGATACCACAGTCCGATCAAAACAAGCGCTGCCAGTACTTTGTGCGTCGCCCGGAAGAGCCGATAGTGGTTTGCTCGGAACTTTGGCATTGAAACTTGCACAAATATGGCGGAGCTACCTAACAACGCCTTTAAAGTCTTTCAGCTAGTTTATAAGAAGCGAAAGGAATTGGATATACTTACTGCCAAGGCCCCTTGTAACGACAGCGATGTGGCAAACGTTGCTCTGAAGGATGCTGATTGCTGAACGTCTAGCAAAACGCTTAGTGTGTGTATGAGCCCCTCCAAAACTACCAATCTACCTAGGCAGCGATGCAGGTAGTTGAAGCTGTGGAAGCTATAGCCGGCGTAGAATGACAGTGGATTCGCTCGGAAGACCGATAGAAAGACAGGCACTAGATTTACTGCAGCAAGGCATCCTGATCTCTGACGTATATTCCGGAGATCTGTGAGTAATAGAGTGATATTTGCAGCGAAGACAACAGTCACGATTAAACTCTCAAGCATCGTGTCTCCCGCAAAACTGTGGACGTTGTACACAAGTTGTCGCCGGAGCCATGACAAGTCACCTCCTCCCCTGACTGGCTTCATCCAGCCATAGTCAGTTATCAATCCGGTGCAGAGACAAAAGATAACATATAGTGATATCAATGTAATCATGTAGAGGCTTGAAGCGATCATTTGGCTGTAGGGTATTTCTCTCCGGCACATCTGTCACTATATCGAAGTGGTTCCTTTTCTGGTCTGCAACAAATTGTTTTCTGTTACACGAGTGTTGAAATCTACATTCTGCCAAACTTTACCCTCCGGCACTACCGACATAAGAAAAACTCAATAGTCATCCCATGCTTGTCATGTGCTAGTGCGCCTCAAAGTACATGGCCACTCTCCTTTATTGACTTGATTTTCGTAACAATTCGACAACTGTGTCAAGGCATTGGAAAGACTATTATATGCTCTTCCTTATTGCAGCTAGATACGGCGGTAACAACACAAGCAGAGGGCTGAGAGTGGTGACGATCCGCAATAGCCATCAGGTCTGTGGGCATTTCGATCACTCTTCTTTGCCTTAGTAATCTTCATTTTAAGGCGTAGGAATCGCGAGAATTTGTACAAGACAATTGGACAGAAAACATTCTAGTATCAGGCCTGGAGTCACAAAAATTAAACAGCTAGGATGGTTACAAAAACGGATTATCCCTAGGCACTTTCCTGTTGCTCGATAAACGGTTTTATAGGAGACGCAGCCTCTTCTCGCCAAAGGCACTTGCCTTCTTATCCGTTCTATCGCAATGAACGAAAGTGATTTTGAAGATGACAGCATACCACCAATTGATATCCAAAATGGATTTCTGTGGCGCACATCCTCTATTAAAATACATGGTAAGTGTTATCGCTTAGAGAGTCGATTATGAGAGGAGTTTGGCTGAGTCACGACTAGCGTTCTGCGGATATCTCCTTGGTAACCTCCCACGGTGCCAAGACTAAGGTCTTCATACTTGTGGAATCTAGAACCCTAAAATGGGGTTTGTTGGCGCAGAGAGTCAATGCAATCTGTACAGAGAGAGGATTTCTTCAAATTAAGGTCATTGTTACGCGGGGAGGAGACTGGGGTTAGATATTCCTGTCTAGTCCTCTATGCAGAGCTTTCACAAAGAGTTGGCATATAATACGGTGTTCCTCAGGTGTCATGAGCTCCAGCTTAAACACAGATCCCAACCCCTCACGTGAGAAATATTTCTCTCTATTTTTGCTGACCTCGTCACCCTCGTCTTCCCCCTTACTCAGGCCGCCGACGTAACCCCCATTACCACCGCCACTTCCGTCATCCTCATCACTCTCGTCACCCTCGCCACTCTCGTAGCCGCTCTCGTAGTCGCCGTTACTCCCGTAGTCCCCATTGTTGAGGCCGCCGACGTAACCCCCGTTACCACCGCCACTTTCGTCATCCTCATCACTCTCATCACCCTCGCCACTCTCGTAGCCACTCTCGTAGCCGCCATTAATATCGTAGTCCCCATTATTGAGGCCGCCGACGTACCCCCCGTTACCACCGCCACTTCCGTCATCCTCACCACTCTCGTCACCCTCGTCACTCTCGTAGCTGCTCTCGTCGCCGTCACGCTCATCATCCCCCTTATCTAAGTTGCTCTCACTGCCGTTGCCGCTGCCGTGTTCCCCCTTATTGGGGTCACTGTCCCGCCCCACGCCGCTATCGCTGCTCTTGTCGTGATTATTTGGGTACGGAGTACCTGCTCGCATGGTTTTTCCTGCCCTGGAACTTCTGTTCAATGACATTGTTTATAGTGTTCATCTATCCATCCCACATTTGAATTACTTATACCAACTGCGCAGGTTTCCGTATTTCGTTCCCTCGATCCCCTCACTACCCAATCCGGAGTCAAATCTCCAGATCTGGGAAACAAGAGACTTGAAATCCGGAAACGAAACCCTTTGTTCCTACTTTGAAACAAAGCGGGTAATTAATGACAATTTTTTTTCAATTTCAGAGTAAAAATAGCAAACCCTTCCGAATCTGTGCGTTTTATGTTCTCATTAGGGATTTTCGCTTTCCCAAGCCAGAAGCAATATCACAAATTTGCGTGGGGCGAAACGACATGACCAGTCGGCTCACTTCACGACCACGGTGATTTAGCATGTGCAAAGGTTAAAATATGTCATGCCTCAAGCTATTTATTTAGCTATACACTGCATACCACCGATGCGGTAACGCGCACCTCAATTTCCCCGAGTTCAACTTGATAATTTGATATCCTTAGCCACACCGCAGGATATTCCTCTGACGGCATCGTACTTCCCTTTTCATAACGATTGAAAAAGTACTTCTCTACGAGCATGGAGCACAATAAGTTCCTAGGCTGACACATTCCATATTCTGTGAACGGAAAACGCACAATTAGTATAACATACTAGATACGCTCGGAATTTCTTTGGCGAGCTTATCTATCTTTGTTGATTTCTGAGCGTGAGTTGTTGTATGCAGACGACACATTCACAACAACTGAAGATGAGGCTTTTCAAATTAGACAAAAATCGAAAGCCGGGGGAGATCTTTACTAACAAAGAAACTATTTCGACGCTAAATCCTATCCAGGCTGCTGTGCCTATTGGGCCAAATAAGCGTTGGTAGAGTGCCAGGAAAACGAATGACATTTACAAGGGTGAACTCTCGTCAACCTCCTAGGATTCCCGAGGCACGCTTGGGTAGTCTCGCTGTCGGAAAGGGCTAGTCCGCATGCAATCGCAGAAGTTGCCCCGCAGCCTGCAACTATAAATGTTGCCAGCAAAGATCTGAAGGAGGAGAAGACAATTGCAATGTAGATAACCATGGAAAGGTCCAGCACCGCCACCAAAACTATCGAAGAACCCCTGGGGTGGATCAAGTTAGTAAGACCAAACCCTAGATTTGAAGCTCTCTAGCCTTACCACGGTAGCGACCTTAGTTGTGTATACACTAACACCTGGAAGCCTGTGCTTGTGGCAAGCAAGATTGATATCGACAAATAAACGTACCGAAGCATTGTCTACCACGCAGCAATTGCCTCCGAGTGCTCCGTGCTATTTGTATGCAAGGCCTCGAAGCGATTCTTTGTTACCATTTCATTGCTCGTGATTGGCTCGCAAATAATGAACGGAAACAGAGGGGTTAGTGAGATCTGAGGCCCCTTTTCACATCTCGAAAACTGACATTTGAATAGACCCCGGACGACACCACAGACCTCCTAGATATAAAGTTCGCTTGGACATCTTGTGTGGAGAGATTTAGGCTCATAAAGCTTCAAACCGAAGCTTCCCAAAAGACTCTGGATTTGGAGAAGGAGCGACTCGGTGAAGTACAGCTAGAACTCCCTAAACTGAGAGCCGAATACAAAGGGCTAGTGGAGGAATATAAGAGACTTGAGAATGTGGAAAGTGCTAGTGCTACTATTCAGGCTTTCCTTTCTGGTCCGAGTTATGATCGTACTGAATCTCGCAGCGAAGGAGTGGAGACGGTGATGTCTAGAGTGTAGAAGTGCCATTCGCCGCTAGTTAGTCTTCGCCTTGATGAATTACTGCTTCTTTCACATGCACTTTTATCGGCTTGTGCGCGCTGGCGGGCGCAAATTCTATTAGTCCATCTATCTAACTTGAGGGTCCTGAGTAGCAGATTGCCTTCTTGTATACGTCTAATGCAGCCATCATTTTATCCTCGCAAACGTCAGACGGTTGTTTTATAGACTGCCTGGCACGGGAGCCTTCCGCTCTAGAAACCCACAATTCTGCTAAGCGCCGCCAATAGACTCTCATATCTGTTCCGCAATGGGCAGTTTTGAAGCGGGCGTTGAAGGTGCGAGCGATGGTGTCCCAGGAGGAGGTGTGGAGCCGAAAAAAGTGCATAAAGAATACCTGCTGAAGAGTGAAGGGTTGCGAAGGGTGGAGGAGTAGACACTCGAGCTCGGATAAGTCAAGGGGTGCTGGCAATGGTCGGCCTGATTGCCCAAGCCGAGAATCACTCATGACTACTTCCTTAGAGTTGAGCCGGAGGACTGCATTTTATGGCTGGTATTTACAATCAAGGCAGCTAAAACAGGGCAATTCCACACCTTGGCGGCCCCTAGAAATCTGTATATGCTCGGGCACGGAAATTTCCCTCGAGTGCGATCACATCGCCACACAAAAATAATTCAGTCTTAACATGATTGATTGTCTTGGGTAACGTGAACCGAGAGAACACTCCGATTGGCTTCGCCTAGCCGCACACAGGTGACGCCAAACGTACCCGCCGATCCGCAAGCTGAATCCTCTCTACTTACCGGTACCCCACGGCCAAACTACCCCCACCCAGAAACCATAATATCGCCTCTATCTAGACGCCATGCCACACCCTGGCTAGGCACTCTTGCCCTGGTGCAACCACAAGTCTTGAGTATCTTCGTAGTGATGGAGCGGCAAGTATCAAACACCTTGGGTGGAATAGCGGACCCTTTTCGGCATGCTGTATGGCGCCTATTTAGGCAAGGAATCTTCTAGTGACCAGGTAAGTACAGTGGGATGCAGAAAGTCTGTACGTAGTACACACCCGATCAATTTCGTTTTCATACAACACCTTGAATGTATAATAATTGCGGCAACACAATGAAATATAGAATCAAATAATTCAGTTAGTAATTTATCGTTTAGTCTATTTTATACATTGTTTTTCACGACACACGGGTGGGTGGCTGAGATGAGAAGTTCAATGCGTTAACGTTGGTCGCTCCTTTTCCGGGGATAATGCCCACTTTTAATATAGGGATAGTGCATTTGCAGCTATTTTACTATCTTAGTAGCCTGTAAATTGGTGAGTTACAAGTGTGCGTACGTCATAACTCTCAGTCTTAGGCAACTTTTTTCATGTTTGACTGGTAGTCGCGGCAGCATTGTCGGTTTTCGGTGTGTACAGACTTTCCGCATGGTACTGTAAAAGGTGTGTCCCTCGCGGTGAGGCAGATAACCCAGCGGTGAGGAGGTCTGCCGGACTTCGTCGATGAGGGGGCAACTCGGCGAGGCGTTTGGATCGACAAGGAGGCCGGCGGAGCGGAGAATGTCCGCTTGGTGGTTGGAAGTCTGTCGCACGATACAAATCGTGAAACATAGCGGCGGGGGAGCCGAGGGGGTCACCCCCCGACCAGACTATAGCTCCAAGGCATAAGACCGGGCGAGGGAGCGTGGAAGTTACAATCCACCGCGCTTCCTTGTGCGCGGCAATCTCTCGTCCCATCTTTTGAGAGCTGTGCCACCATCACAAGGAGCACCTTCCGCGCATTGTGCACCCCCTGAACCAGAACCCAGGCCACCGTCTTGAACTGCTCAGGGGTTGAACTGCTCAGGGGTCTGCACATTCACCCTCCTAAGTAGCCCTTCCGATTTCGACAGCCGGAGATGGGGTCTGAAGAACATCGCAGCTCCCGCCTCGTGAATCACCCCCCCGAGTGCTCTCAGTCACGTCCGTGTCCCCCTTCCTTCTTTCTCCTAGATTTCGTAGCCAATATGAATGGAAGTCCTGCGTAAGTAATGCGATCCACTCCGCCGCCCTCATAGGCGGCATGAGATGCAATACGGGTCGCGGGTCTATGGAGACTCCGCGGAGATACTCAATGTACATGTTCGGGAGCCCAACCGCCCGCAAAAGGGGGGGTAGGAGCAGGCGTCTCCAGCTGTGGCTAGGTTTCCGGTGGAGGGTGGCGGCGGTGGCCAGGTCAGATAGGTAGGTCATAGCATTGACAACGATGTGGCGGGTAAGGTGGCTCTTAGAGGGGGCTCGGCTATGTGGTGAGTACGCTCAGGTAACGGACGTTAGCGAATGGATATTGAGGAGAGGGAGCTGGAGAGTTGAACGGGAGAGATGTCTTACGCCTGCTGAGTCATATCGGGCTTGTAACAGGCTCCGCTAGTGGTCATATCCCTTATCCACGGGGAAAGGCGTTGTGTGAAGCCCAGTTGTCTAGGACAGGGGGATCTGCGGCGGCCGACAAGACAGAAGGCGAGAAGAGACATAACTGAGACAGCAATGGAGAAGCTCATGGAGGGGTATGAAAGGAGAGTTGCAAGAATCGTCATGAAGGGCTCTTGGATTTGATCACGGAACGAAGCAGCTGGAACATTTATATCTGCGACCAGCTAGTGATTTCTTGACACGCTTAAATGCTGGCAAGATGATGAACAACTACGAGCAACTGGTCGCAGGGTGCGAGAACTGCGGTAAATTCTTAGGGTGACTAACCCTACATAAAAAGCATACCACAGCGATTTGACGATAGGCTTGAGTGAGACACGCATTAAATTCTCAACATTATATACAATCCCCGAATAGACCGAAGCTTGGGATAGCCCTTTTTCATAATACCAAACAGAGCTAACGTCAGCGCCCTATACTGGCGATGTGGTGCACGGGCAATTGCACGGCTGTGCCGACGTGCTATCAGCGACGGAATCCGCGGCGTTAGTGTTAATGGGAACCGGCTGGCCACCCGCAGTGCTGCTCCCATGAGCCGTGGTGACGGGCTGTGTCCCAGTCACGGCGCCTGTGGTAGTGGGAGCCGATTGACCACCCGCAATGCTGCTCACATCGGCTGTGGCGACGAGTTGCGTCCCCGCGACGGCATCTGTGGTGGAGGAGATAGTGGGGGCCGGTTGAACACCCGTAGCGCTGCTCGCGCCACCCGTGGTGATGGGTTGTGTCCCTGCGACGGCGCCTGTGGTGGAAGAGATAGAAGGAGCTATGCTGCTCTGGGTGGTAGCTACAGCCGTCGTTGTACTATCGGACGAGAGAGTCGTTGATCCAGCGCCAATCAAATTCCTTGTTGACGATAGAACTGGAGTGAGAGTGCCTACGCTGCACTTCCCGATGGGCGTGATTACGGTCGAGGCGCCTGCCACGGTCGAGGCGCCTGCCCCGGTCGCTGTCGCATCCGCAGCCAAGATATTAACCTCCGCGCAAAAAGGGGAACGGGGACATTCCCTGCGAAGCACAACAATTAAAATTCGGTGGCGTCATGGGAGGGCAGATGCAATTACATACCACATAAAGTTCGCCTTTCCTAGCGGAAATGTAGCTGGGACCGGAACATGGAAGGCCTGGAATCCGGTGCACGGCACGACCCCACTTACCGTATAGCTTTGCTTCCCCTCGGAATCTTCCGAAATCAGGGAGGCAGTACATTCCGGATCCAGAACAAATTGCACCCTGCCTTTATTCAGACTAACTAATCACCATAGTTTTTCCAATATACTTACGTGATAGCTGCATCACTCGAACCTGCTGTCCAGGTCCAGGGAGAATCAGAGTGTGGTTGGCACCCGATCGCCCTCTGCAGCAAGAGCAGAATAAATCCCAGTGTTGTAAGCATTGATGTGCCGACAACCAGTTCAGAGTCTAGGCTTAAGTACAATGTGGCCAATTACGTTTGACCATTTCCCGTTTTCAGAGGATGTCATCCGAATCTCAGACGCTGTCCAAAAACAGTTTTCCACTGGACCCCTGTAATCGAACCTCTCGCGTTTCAGATCTGCTAGATTTGAAAACTGGAAAATCCGAATCAGGTAAACGCACCAACCTCTTCTCTTGGTTGAATTTAAATCATATCAGAACCGCCAACCGAAGTTTTCATGGGCATTACCTTACGTCAACTTGCGCATTATTAAATTCTCCACGAAATCAACACTTTCTAAATCGCTCTCTAATGGGAAATCTTCCCCACTCTAGGTCTCTAGAGTTATGCGCAAAACGTATGCAACTGCCTCGCAACTGTCGTTATGTATATCCTTGGCGAAATAGAGCTGCCTAGGCAGCCGCACGGAGTTATCAGGACTAGAATTTGAGATGAATTCTAGTTAAAGCCGCTCAACCAAGTTGGGCAATCTCTAGGGGTGGTGTTGCCCCGCAATTGAAACAGCAAAATTTGGACCTTTAAATTCAATCATAGTAGTACTGTCGCTGGATAACGCAGAGCAAGGGGGGAACATCGTTGTAATAGCAAGGATGAAGCTCTTGACTTGCGGCTAAAGATTGACGTCGTTCGACTGCTCAGCTGATGTTCGCAAAAAATTTGGCTGGCGACAATTGGAAATGTCATGGTGCACGTTCTACATCCAGCAGCGCAACGTAAAATTGAAGAACACGCCCCACTAAGCCTTTTCTATGTAGACAGGGTAACTCTTGACCTCCACTTAGCTAGTATCACGTAGTTATTATTTTTACTCAGTATATTGCTGTCGAATTGCTGCTTTTAATTGAGCTATCTAGTTTATTTACACACGCATGTTTATCTGCGAGCTTCTGAATTCAGCTGCAGCTAAAACCACAAGAATTTCTGTATTTCATTAGTGTATAATATGCACAACGGAAGTCTGCTCCAAGTTGGGTGAAATTTTCAAGTCGATGCACTTTGCGTTGCAAGTTTCGTACCGGACTAACCAGGAGTGCAGATCGCCGAAGACACCGCCGCCAAATTCATAAGACCATTGCCCCAAACACCATGATTCTTGCTCGCCCCTTTGTTCCTCAATCTCACACACACATTTTCGACCAACATGAATGACATGGACTTCTCCCCCAGTCCGTTGGCCCAAGGCTTAGACGCAAACTACTCCACCGATGCCGAAGCCGTAGCCGATGCTGATGCCAATATCGATGCCAGGGCTGGCGCTGAAGCTGATGATGCCGAAGTCGAAGCCATGGCCGAAACCGACACCAAGGGGCCGGGATTAGCGAGTGATGAACTCTGTTGCCCGGATTGCGGAAAGACATATATATATCAAAAGTCGTTCCTCGATCACCTCCGTGGAAACAATTGCCCAAAGAAACCACGAAACGTATGTTACTCTCTGCTAATTCTGAAATAAAAAGTGTCTAAGTCCTCCAGAAATTGAAAAGATCAGCTAGCGGTCACCTGGGGTCTGTAAAACGTCGACGACGATATCCGGGGGCCCCACGATCTCACCAGATGTCCCAGGATATCACGGAGTGCCAGTACCCTGCGGATAATGACCCACAGGGTGGAGGTAATCTGGAGGACTCACTTGCCATGGGGATTCTGGCGGAGGACGTGCTGGAGGCCAACAACTTAGAGTTCCTGTTCATGGAACAAGCGTGGTCCTTTCCGGAACGCGAGAAACTAACGAGCCCCGAAATGCCTCCAATCAAGGATCTCTTAGGGAGCTTCATTTTACGTCCCGAAGTTTAGGACAACGTACAGCCAACTCAATCCCAAGAGGGTGTTTTGAGACCCGACACTTGGACCGTGAGCAGTCCCGGGACATCATAGTCCCCCGGCGTACTCCGGAAAAATGCCTGTATATAGATAGATATTATGATGCGACAGAAGTGTTTAGCCAACAACGAAATCTAGTATTTTCTATAGCCTCCGTTTGCTTTAATGACTGCCTTCACTCTTCGAGGCATGCTAGCAGTAAGAGAAAAAAAGAATTCCTGCTTTAAAGACTCCCATGCTTCAATAACTGCCTCTATGATTGCATTTTTCACCTTCTCCGTTCCGACAGTCATCGCTTGAAGTTCCGGGTGATTTTCAAAGATTAAGTTCTTTAACTTTTTCCATACCATTTCGATAGGGTTAAGGTCTGGTGAGTAAGGCGGCCATTCCATTACGGTATAGCTCTTAGATTTTAGCCAGTCCGTTGTGGCTCCCAAAATATGAGTTCTGGTGTTGCCTTGCATGAAGACTGAAGACCTGGGCTGGAAAATTGTCAAGCACTTTTAGAAGTAATTTTTGATAGGCGTCTTCTAATATAATCAAGCCTGTAACACCTTTCTTGCCAGTTCGTTCCTCGTCTAGCTCTAGAACTGTTAGACCACCTTGCTGTCCACCTTCATAGCAGCCCAAAACATTACTGTGGTGCGTGCGCCTTGTGCGGTCGGTTCAATACAGTCTTGATCCCATTTCTCTTGTAGTGTACGGAAAACCCAGGCATTATCATTTCGGTCTTGCTTGTATACTGACGTTTCGTCACTCCATACATCATCTCAGTCATCTTCTTCAAGTTCGTCATACTGTAGTGCCCAAGCCAGCCGATTGGCTTTATGTTCTGGCTTTAAAGGTGGTCGTCCTGCAGCTTTTCATTTTCGGATATTCGCTTCTTCCAATCGCCTTTGCACAGTGCGACGCGACACCTCTAGCATTAAGTTTGCATTCAATTCTCCTAGTGTAACGCGTTGATTTTTCGCACTAGAAACAGCTAGCCTTTGTAGCCTTTTATCTTGTTGTTTAGTGGTTTTCCGGGGCGCACCGCTTCGTAGTGCTGATTTATGGCTTTCCGAATAGTAGATGATACACAGCTCTGGTGGCGATTATATTCCTCTCCAATAGCTCGCATCGTAGCACCAGCCTTATGCATCCCAAACATTTCTGCCCGAGTAATTGGACCAATCTCACGACGGGGGGCCTTGGGAACTTTCGAAGGCATTTTTAGAAAAAGAATGTACCGTGTACGCACAAGTTTCGTGGTTTTCGCTTCTGGCCAAACACTTGTCACCGCATAATATATGTATTTATGTATAGGCATAGGTGCCCAGAGCTGCTACGGTATTAAAATTGAGTTTTAGCACGATTTATCTTAATTGGATTTACCAACCGTGAAGCAGCCGCCCACGGGCCATCTAATGAGGCGCTGATTCTTGCATGTTGATATTCATTCCCTTTTCTGGCCCAAAACGCAAGGCCTGCTTTGTCAGTCTCTTCTTGGTAGACGTGCCATTGATACTCATTCCATTTACACATCCAAAATGTAAGGTCTGCTTTGCCAGTTTCCTCCTCGTAAACGTGCCACTGATATTCATTCCATTTATGGATCCAAAACGCAAGGCCTGCTTTGTCAGTCTCCTGGTAGACATGCCATTTCACGTCAGTTAACCAGGCAATTTCGCGTTTGTTGATCTCTTTATTTGAATGTCGGGTAACAATAGCCCACGTGCTGTTGCCATAGCATACATCATCCAGGACTTTATTGGCGGCCATAAGCGAAATAATGAACTCCCATTCTATGGCAGCCCCCCTTTTTAGCCGAATTGAGGCCTGGCGATCCTGATAATGCAAGGCCAAAAGAATAGTTGTTGTTGGTAGCTGCAGTTTGAATAGAGTATGGAAGATCTGTTCTCGCAATTGATACGGTACAGGCCTAGCGTGTATATCTGACATCTTTTCATACAGGAATTCGGCTATCAGTCGAGGCTCTTGCATTGCCGTGTACATGGCTCCGGTGCCTTACGCACAGAAAGATATCAAGGATATTTAAGCGTCTAGTACATTTTGCCCTGCTGGCTTTCGTTACTCTGTTTCTGCACTGAAGATAGCAACTCACCGGTTTCTAGATGTCGTTTCACATTAGCCGTTTTCCTTAGACTGTCAGTTTATGAAACGTAGGGGCAGTTAATAGAACTTTAAATTTTTAATTCCTGTACTTCGCTCGTACAATGGGGAAGAGAGAAGCAGAGTATATATGCTGTAAACCTGAAGTAGATGACCAGTATCAATGAAACAAGTTTCGGCAGTCCTCTCTAAAATGAAGCTACGGCGGCGGAACGTGGTCGCTGACCCTCTCCCCCTGAATACCGTCATACAAGAGAGTCCGTTGGCGTCGAATTCTATTCTAGAGTCGTTGGGCGAAAACGGGCTCTCTGTCATTGCGGATGATTTCCTCGAGCCTCGGTCTCGTCCATTTATGGAATCCATTGATTCTAAGCTTGAGGTGAAATGCCCCCCAATTCCTTCACCCGTCAATATTCCACATCAAATTGGATCTGAACATGCCAGAGTGCAAAGCTCCACTGTTCAATGTGCACCATCCTCATTTGAACGGGCTGTGAGCCCGGACAAGGTTTTCTGGTTTCTTCTAGGATTAGCATTGCTACTGTTCCTGCGAGATGTTTAATGTCTCCTTATTTTCAGATATATGCTAAAATAATCCATCCCGGGCAAGGGGAACCCTGAGGCCCAAGGCTTTTATACCATAACCACCCCAATCTATTGCTTTGTCCGTCTGGCACGTAAAACTTGCTTAAGACTTTCTTGTGAATTGCAGTAATGCAGTACCCACTCCAACCCCGCAAGCCGACAGCTGATATCAAGGCTATTTCTTCAATTTTGTGTGTAACCTGAAAAGAACAGACATATGGAGCTATAGCAGAGGAGAGGGGCCAGCAGCCCAACTATTGGGGACGCTCTGAGTAAGTTAATTCTTGCCAATCTGCCGAGAAGCAGCTCAAACATGAGGTAAACTCCAAGGATGGTATAAAACCAAGCGGTTCTTAGAAGTGCACCCTCACGTAACCCCGGCTGAGTGGAAAAACCTGCCATGGCTAACGTAAAGCCCAGAGCACGGCGGAACGACTGACGTGCTACCCCGCGAGTTAGGAGCTGCCGCGGATGCCATGGTCACGTTTAGTTATAAAACTCACCGTATCTATCGCGCCCCACGATGCAGCCGAAGGGGTGGCCACGGACAAACTCCAGTATCCCAAGCGCAATTTGAATAGCTGACATCTGCGCCGTTAAAGATACATATTCAGAGTGAAAGGTGCAACATCCTTACTAGCTTTAGCCACCGCTGGAGATTTGGGCCCTCTAAAACACATCTTGAAATGAACGAAAGCATTGGCTATGTACCTAAGTCAGCGCCAGCGGTTGTATTTATGGCTCACGAAGCCGTGGTGTGTCACCTTAGTTTCTATTTTCAAGCAGCCTGCAGTTTCAGAAGCGAAACAAGTGTTTCAAAAATTGGGTTCCGGTGGACAAGAGCTATATAACTAGCAAGATTCAACTTATCTTCGATCTACCATGCCGCGAAATCGCCGAACCACAAAGTATATCTTGGATCCGAAGATCCGGAACAGATGTCTTGACTCAAGGAGGCCTAACTTATTCAGAAAGGCATACGAGCTGAGCATCCTTTGTGGAGTCCAGGCATGTGTTGTCATTGACGAAGGTGATGGATTCGTGTCCATGTTTACACCAAACGGTAAAGTTATACCTATCTCTGAAACAACACTATTCAATGACTGCCGGACTGCGAAAGATTTTGTCACCCAAGCCGACGCTATCGAAACTGGCAGTGTAACCCCCAAAGCAACTGAAATTGCCCCGCTTCAAAGAATAAGGCAACCCCCTCCTGATTTCGACAAATTTATGAATAATATACAGAAATAATCCATTAGAGACTCCATGTCAAGTGACCTCTATGTAGAATGCAGCCTCCACACAAAATTAACAACGGGATTGGCTCCCGAACATTATTCTCCCGGCCACCTTGCAGCAGTTCTTCCCATTGTGATATCTCTGCCTGTTTCTTTGACATGAATAGAAATTTTTATTTCGAGGGAAACCTCAAACGTGAATAGCAATAGCTCGCTTAGATAAATCAGTCCCGACAAAATTCTATACTTAGATGTTACCATCTTGTAACCTCCAGAGTTGTAGATTGTTCACAGAACGTACTGCAACAAAAGGTTATAAAAGAGCCCGTTGATCCATTCCCCGCCGTTCTGCACTTGTACCAGCTCTCACTCGATGTTTATGCTTCTTTACCCCCACGAGCGGCCGGAGGGAACGCAACGAACACCCAAGACCCAGTCCAGGCGGCGGGCAAACAGAACCAGCCGCCCACGCAGAAGAATTAAGGCCGTGAAGTCTAGCGGAGACGCTCGGGTTTCAACGCCGCCAGATAAACCGGCCTTCAGCGAGGAAACTACACCAACCTATAACATAACTACTCCGTTGGCCGTAGGTGCTGAGCCATCCAGTAGTACAGGCGACGAGCTAAACCTGCTCCCTTCTTTAGAGGACTTGTTGGAGGGCATAAGGAGTGCAGATGCAGAGCCAGCACATGTCTGCGGTGGTTCTCTGGCAGAGTTGTTTATGGGAGAGAATGAACTTCATTTTTTGTACGACAGCAATACGCAGAAGTGACGGGCTTAATAATAGCAATTCATTTACCTCTGCAGAATGACCTCAAAGATTTTAAAAGTGATTCACGTTTTCTGATCTTACTTCCAGCTGCAGCGTTGCTGCTCCTTTGCTTGTGAGCACAGCTCGCGTCTAAATGCCAAGATCAACTACAGACGATGAACAGGTGGGACGCCGCCACCCTAGCAGTATGGAGCGCGGTTCAGCATTTCATGTAATGCACTCGCGGCTTTCTTGGTCTGTATTTCTACACTCGCACTGCGTGCGTCTATTTTCTTTTGGTATTCGCCTACCTCTTTCTGTAATTTCTTTATTGTCGCCTGTTCCTCCCCTATGGTATTGAATGCCTTCATCACCACCAGCAGCTCCCTGTTATATTCGGTCTCCTTGGGGTTGCAATTACTAATCGTTTTGGACAACTTCATAATCTCAATCAGCTCCTTGTCCAGAGCACGCAAATCGCCCATGATTGAGCTTGTGACAACCTCGGATCCAATCGGGGAATTCCTAAGCACAACGGCACTAGAGTGGGCAGTCCTCCTCGGGCTGGGGCTAGACGGGCTGGGGCTAGGCGGGCTGGGGCTAGGCGGGCTAGGGCTAGATGGGCTGGGGCTAGACGGGCTGGGGCTAGACGGGCTGGGGCTAGACCTCCTGGAGCTAGACCTTCTCAGGTTGGAGCTAGACCTTCTCAGACTGGAGCTAGACATTCTCGGGTTGGAGTTAGAGCTTCCCAGGCTGGGACTAGGGCTAGCAAGAGCAGTGGGACCTTCCTTAGGGGGGGAGTTCGGCTTTTTCGGGGTGGTGATGGGACTGGCAGGGCTGGTAGAATTGGGTTTGGAACCAGTACTAGTGGGGGTGGTGGGGCGTTTCTTGGGAAGGGTGCTAATCCTGATGAGACTGCGAGGGGTGGCAGGAGAGTTGGATTCTATCAGGGCGGCACTGTGGGTGATGGGATCTGGAACGCTGATGGGATTTTTAAGTTTTAGGAAGCCATCGGTTTCCATCTCTCCATCCGCATCATTCAACTTTCGCCGAAGTCTGTCAGATTTACGGGCGAGGTTGGCCTTGTCCGACACAGCCGGTCTTGTGCGGGCGCCTTTCTGTTTCGGAGCCGGGGTGGCGCTCTTTTTCGGCTGCGGCATGATGATTCCTTTTCTCTCTCAGTTCCTGTGGTGGAAAAATGTTTGAATTTATAGTCCAAGGGACTGAGTGGTTTTCCGTATGTGAAAACTCGCCAAAGGGCAGCTGGATGGTTTCCCGTATGTAAGATCCCGTTAAAAGGCAACCGGGTCATTTTACCGATAACCTGTTATGGTGGGCAATATATAAATTTCCCATTCACCCTTTAGCAGGCTAGGATAGAGCTAAATTCTTCTCACGGGAATGGAAAGTCAAGAGTACGGGGTCGTGCAAAGCGATAATCCCTCAGAGCAGCTGCTGCGAGAACGACAGCAACAAGAACAACAGTGGAACTACACTGAAAATCCACAAAATCAAGCCTCCTTCCTCAAGCGATGTCGTGGTGTCGTTGAGAAAACGACAGATCTTATTCATAGAACGAAAGAGATTGACCGAGCGTTGCGGGACTATTTAACCAGTTTAGATGATTCGTGTCAATTTATTGGGAGTATATCTGCCCTTGTAGATGGCGAGATGCCGAGTAGTCCGGAAAACGCCCCCTGGCAGGAGGGTGTGATAGCGGCAAAGTACGCAGGGGTGTACCAAAAATTGTTAATCTCGCGAGACCGGGCCGGGAAGCAGCTCAAGTTTTTGGATTTTGCCATTCAGGAGATTGGCGAGTGAAGTTGATATCAGTGTTTATTTACATTTACTGCTTAATATGGTGTTGTGTGTTGTAACCTATGGTGTCTGATTCTCCTTAGGGCTTTCCCGCCAACTGATGTTGCCCAGGCATACCTTTCTATCCGTTCTTCGAATATACCCAAGTCGCATTCTGGCAAGTGGTGTAGACAAGCCGTGAAGACGCGCTCGCACCGCTGGCTTAACTGATACAGTTCCAACGCCCTAGCTACAACAAAGGTCTGAAAAGCGGTGACAGCGGCCCCAACACCCGCTTCTAACAGTCCTGCCGGACGGCCTGACATCCACCTTATGCAGGCCTCCACTGCCTCACGGTCAAAGAGAGTGCACTCTATCGATGTGCAGCCCTCGTCGAGAACATCCAACAGCTTCCGCATTGCCGGCGATTCGAGTAGTACAGCCCTTGCCACATAGATGATGGATCGCTCCGATCCCACAACCAGAATGATCTTATCTGGTCCTTGTGTGAACGCGGTCGGAGATACAGCGTCAGCCCCATCACTGTCGTTGTCGCCGTAACATGTAGTTCCTTCCCAGTCCTCCTCCATTTCCTCGAAAGTGCTATCACTGTTTGCCCCGTTTCTTCAGTTTCTCACAGGATACTGATACACCTAAACACTGTTTTCGTACCGGGGTTGCAAGAGATATGACGTTGTTTGTTTCCGATGTTGAGTAAAGTACGAAGAAAGTTCCGGAACTCCAGTTAGGGAGGCCCCCCGAGTGGATGTAGCGGAATTTCTGGCCGTTGCTGGCTTTATGGGGGCGTTCGGGTGCGCGTGTCTTAGTCAGGGGCTATATGCCTTTTGTAGCCCTGAGGGCACAGGATACTCCAGATATCACAGTAGTAGCTTATGGGCGTAGTGTTAAAATACAGAGCGTATCGAGTGTTTGGGACTTCGTCATATACGCGATACTCTCAATTCAAGACTCTTTGTAAAGGGGAGGCGCCACACCGGCTGGGGGATTGAAACTCCATCAGTTAAACCAGCAGTGCCAGCTCACTCGAACTTCGGTAAGGTTGTTGAAGCAGCTGATAGGCGTACAGGCACCAGTGTTGTTATCACAATTAGCAGATCTATTTCACCCTGTCGTGACGCTTCACAAATGGAGATTCAAGTGCTTCACGCTGCACGACAGCACAATCAGCAGTACCGCCGTAGTAGCCGCATTGCTGAAACGAGCTTCCTATTGTCGAGATCAATGTTAAATGTCCTAACTACGTTCAGAGCCCCGCGAGACAGCTATTGGAAGGTGCCGCCTGTGCTTCAACCCATATTCCATTGCTTTATTTGCTCAAGATCAGAGCTAACGCAACCATCATAGTTCTTCATAGCATAAATGTGATCCACACGGACTTAGCGTCCACTACTATTTTTCTGACCGACGACGTTTACTTTATGTACACAGTGAACCGAACGACAACTCCCCATATTTATCTACCAAGATTTGTGTTGTTGGTTTTTGCGGGGCCACCTCTGTGACAGTGAACCCTATTCTTATCTTTGCTCTGTCGACACATTCTGTGGGCTTGGGACATTAACGGGACTAGATTAGAGTTTCGTGAGGCTTGTGGAGTACGAGTTGCCCGTTGGTCGAGCTCTTCACACAAGTTATGCACTTCCATAATACTCGTAGTGATTTAGAGCATCTTGCGATAATGGAGAGACTTTGCGGCTGCGCAACTGATCATTGTCATGTCAAAAAATTCAATTAAGACGGAGCGGACAGATCGGTCTACCAAGCCGCAAAGTGAGCCCAAGATCGTCTCTGCTCAAGCTGCCGCTTTATAAAGCTAAAGGTTCGACCACCCCCAAGGCAAGAGCACGAAAGCCTTGAAGAAACGTGCGAGAAACATAAAAGGCTTAAATGTAAGGAATAACTACGCTATTTGTTCGGTCAGAGGCCTCGAGGGCCCGACGTTCCTTGTTGTAAAAAGATCGCTAGGGGATGCTTAATCTATTCTCTAGACTATGGCCATCGCTAGCCTCTATGTACTACTTGCGGCACTTGTAGTTGTGTGGCCTCGCCACTATGTTGAGTGGGTTCGCCACCACATCGTCACTTTGACTCAAGGGCTGACGTGGTGGAGAATCGCCACCCCAACAACTCCAACATTCTTAGATCTACTTCACCATATCCTTCGGTTTAGCCCAACGAAATGGATCACCCACGACCTTAATGGTTGTCGCTTGATTGATCGCCGCGGCGTAACGGTAACGAGGTACAAATCCGCCCAAGAAATTTGGAGCGGCAGTGTACCCCGTACTCCACGCAATCAAGCCACCAATGAAAAGTCCAAATAATTGTGTGGTCTGCAACGAAGTGCGATGTTAATTAATCCAAGCGAAACTGTAGAGAGCGCACAGCCATACTCTATGCAACCACGACAGCGCAAAACACTCCTCTAGTTCTTCGCGATTTTCTGATAGCGCAAACAGAGCATATGCGATATTCGCCTTAGGCCCCAAAAGTGTGCTGTGAAATGCTCTCGCAATCAAAAACGGCACGTCATTCCGAGTATACCGCTTGCAGTGACTTTCAGATATTTCCCTTCTGACGCGTGACCCCTTTTTATGGAGTATGATTTTTATGTGTCTTACATTACCCTCGGCCCCGCGATGATTCTTATTTTGTCCCGCTGCCAGACGGTAGGCCGTATGGTGTATGCAACCAGTTGACAACATTTAAACTCGGTACTTCTGCCGAGCCGCGATATCAGCATACGGTTTCCTGGGCATTCCAATATTCTTTTAACGCGAATATCCTTAACGTACAGCCCAGGGTGGGTATATTTAACACTTAGTGGTCTTTTGTACAGAGAAGTGTCCAATAAACATCGCTCGCTGAAACTGCCCGCTCCGAAGAGTATGTACCCGAGTAGAAAGCGCCTAAAAAGGAATAGACCCCCACAACAGTCCCCAAATTTTTGGGCCGAGTAAAAGCGGGATTTTGAATGTTCGATTACTTTTACATGGGGTTCCGCTTCAGCGTATGCACCGGTTGCCAGGGTAAATAATGCTAGCGCCGACCTTGCCGAACAAACCTTGAAACTCAACAGCTCAACCACAACGCAAAAAATTATATTCTAATCGCTAGGGCTAACTCTCCTCACGGTTCCAAGCGTGCTCCTTTTTTCTTCTGAAAAATTTGGATAAGTGCTCGTTGTGCGGCATTGTGAGGAAAACCCGCGTACTATTACTCACCCCGGCTGCGGTGTGTGATGAGAATATACTTATGATGCGAGGTACTCTCTTCAGAGCTCGGCAGCTCCATGCCTTACTTTGCCGACAAAGTGTGGGTGAAATTCCGCTAGACTTCCAGCTATTCCATTGGCTCGATAGGCTCGGGTAGCAATTGCGGGAACGCTCAAGTATCACGAGGCAAACTTTGCTTGGGAATTTCTACTCTAAAATAACTAATGATTTCAATCTTTGCTTGGAAATTTCCGTAAGGTGGGGGCTAAGGCGCGGGCGCACGGCGCATGCCCTCAAACCCTACTCTAAGATAACTAGTGATTTCAATCTTTGCTGGAAATTTCTGTAGGGTGGGGCTAAGGCGCCGGCGTGCGGCGTATGCCCTCAGACCCTAGGATAACTAGTGATTTCGAACTTTGCTTGGAAATTTCTGTGAAGTGGGAGCCAAGGCGCAGGCGCAGGCGCACGGCGTATGTCCTCTAGGATGGCCCAACGGCTTCAATCACGACCAGAAATTCAGCCGGAAATGCTTTTACGTGGATTCAGGAACTAGGGTGCATTTCGTCCACTAATTCCCAACCCCGACAGCGCACTCTTCCCGATCGCCTACCATTTCTCCTCGTCGTGTGCTCAGTCTCGTTTGTTGGACTCGGAATTCGCAATTCCTTCCCCGATTAGCCGCAGCGCCACACGGAAGATTGGCATAGCTTACAACGCAAGTCGCGCACTTGCCATTTGGGTAGTTCACACGCCCCCTGCACCCGCGTTCTAGATTTTTGCAGGAGAACATTACCGGTGACCGATTGCGAGGATGCATGATGCCTTCATATGCTGCTAGAAAATGTGATCACGTTCGCCGCCGCGATAGGCCAAGAAAGCATTTCAGAATCATTTTACTCAGTGGGTGCGACTCCGGCACGAAAATGCCATATCCATTAGCGCCTAGAATTTGCAAAAATTTCAGCCTTAATTGGAACTAACACTGTCTCGACCCGCCGCCCCATCGGGGGGAAGGTAGTGTTTGTCGTGGGAGGTGGGACTTGGGTAAGTGGAGTTAAGGACGCGGGAGCTGGCTCTGGTGAAGTGTGCGAAATCACGAAGATACGTCGAGTATGCTTATTTGTGTCCGTGAAACAGACGTAGTAACGTGAATGCCATCTCGAGTGTCCATCAAACCACTGTTCTAGGGCCAGTGAATCAACATGAAGCACTCGAGAAAGATGAATATACGGAGTATCTACTCCACAAAAACTCTCAAGTGCCAGTCCCTGTCCCGTTGCAGTTACTCCCAACTCCACCCCACTCAGAGAGACCCACCAACCTCACGAAGAAATTCTCGGCATTAACCAGAACTACCAACACCCTCTCCGTCGCCTTCGGGTTCACTTTTACCGGATCCGCTATCCCAGCCCTCTATCGAGTAGACGGTACCGTGTGTTCGGTTTGCTTCGTATAAAGAAGACTTCCGTGCACACGCTGCCAGGGTTTTTTCACTCCCGTTTTGGATTTTGTAGAAGTGCCTTGCTTATTTTGGGTTAGCCCCTTCCTGAGAAATGCGTTTTCTAGATGTTGCCGAAAATTGTGGTTTCGGCCTTCATCCTGGTCCCAAGCAACTATGCTGGTGTTGGGACAACCTAGAGACGGAAAATGCGGCCCCATAACCAAGTACGTCAGCGAACGGCTCCTGAGAGTAAGAGAAAACGTGGGCGTCGAAGTGAACGTCGAGACCGCACACGGACTTGGCTAGGAGCCGGGCAACGTCGTTCTCGCGATGACTTTCTCAGACGACTGCAGAGAAGTTTTCAACAATGGGATAGGGAATCGCAAGTTTTCTCTGGGCGTTTATGGCAGGCGCAGGGGATTTCTCGAGAAGGGTGAAGAACCACCAGGGCCGAATAGGTCAACAGTGCGGGCGGAAAAGTCAAGGATTCGGAGACTCTACGATTGGGATAAGGAGGGCAACAGGTTGATGTTCAATGGGAGAATCTGTATCCCCCCGGATCAAATGTTCGACGTCCTTTGCGAAGTGTACGACAGCTTGGGAGCTAAGGATCACAATAGTGTTTGGCAAGCTGTCAACAGCCTCTATCATGGCATCTGTCAACGAGATACAAGACGCTTTGTCAACCTTCATCAAAAATGGGACCAGGCTTGCAATGGCACACAAATAGAGATGGAAGTGGACGGGACAGGATATTTCGGGGAAACCATTGGGCCTGAGACGCCTATCAGTGAGCAAGCCGATCAGCTAGTTCTGGCATTCCAGGCCAGGTTGAGAGAGCCGTTATCGAAATCTCTACTCGGGACCAGTTTTGATGTTAACCGCCAAACATTCTGCCGCCTTGACAGCATCGCGAAGCCAGCAGAGCCTGGGCATTCCATTCTCTGTCTGTCTGGGGACGAGGCAGTTAAGCAAATGGTGGCGCCAGGAGGACCGAGGCTCCCGATTATCATCTCGAGAGGCTTCAGTCCCGAAAATCTAAAATCAATTAAGGAGTTCTTTAACGGTTGGCCGAACTTGGAGGAATGTGTTCAGGTGCAGGATCCGAACGGACCCAATGGCCTTGCCGATAGAACCTTCGGAGAGGTTATAGATCATTTTGATGCTGGGCCATGCGAATATCCTTGGAACATCCTAGATCTTGCATGCGCCTACCGAAACGTGTTCCCAGACATTCTCGACAACAAGAGCGTGAATTTGGGATTCCTTGATGAAGTCCGGAAGGAAGTGGCTCCGAGACCAAGTCAAAGGAAGAGTGGGCAACGGCAGTCCGGAAACCTGGGAAAAATGTATCAATGGACGAATGTTGAGATATGGTCTTTACTGGCACAGGCCCTATCGACCACATTAGCGCACCAAGATGCCACAGGACTTTGGACGTTCGTTGTCGTACATGAGGGAAGGAAGAAATGGAACTACTGCTACGAGATGTCTGCTGACGATTGGCAAAGTTTTGGGGAGACACACGTCAACTTTCATGGAGGGAAGTGGGCATATGTCATACTGGAGCCTGGGGATATATTTCTTATGCCACCAGGTCTAGTCCACGAGGTTGGCACACTCATAGACTCGCTGTGTATCGGCGGCCACTTCTTCGTTTCCACGAGCGTGCAAGAATCGCTCAGGGTAATTCTCTTCCAGCTTAAGTATCCGCAAGCAACCAATGACAGACCCCCATGTGACTTACGGCAATTTTTATGCGCGATTGAACGTCTAGTTCGGAAAGGGCCCCCGATCAAGTTTGGTGGCGAAAATAGGGTAACCGAGGCACTGGAATTATGCCGAGTAAGTTAAGGTGTCCCGCCTTCTATCGCAGCATAAATTGATCTCTCAAAGGCATGTCTAGGGATGTTGGCACCGAAAAGAGCGAAGAAATAATCAAGTCCTATTGACACATAGCCACACGAACGGGCAGAAGGAGCCGGCCGCCGCGCCGATCGAGGATGGAGCAACACAGGCAGTGGGAGTTACAAGGTTGACCCGCCTTGGTGTCAGCAATTCCTAAACTGTGGTAGATGACAGCCCAGCTGGGGGACGAATGTCATATCGAGAGACATTTAGGACAATACCGCAGACATGTTCCCGTTTTGCGCGACCCAACGTGTATCGTATGGATCTAGAGTTACACGGGAATATTAGCGAGGGCTACAGATAGCACAAGAAAAGTACTTTCAATGCAATATTTCCTGCATGTGTGGTGACTGGCAACAACGCTATTTCGGGCAAATCGCATCGCTTGGACGGAACCCAGCACTTTACCTCAATGCCATCAGAGAGGCACCCCCGTGAGACAACCAATGGGCCTAACGCACTGTAGTCTGGGGCAAGATCACGAGTGCGGGAGTGCCTTCGTAAGCATATGTATATCTACACACTAGGGTCGACCGCGCCGCCACTATCGATTGGCCATCAGCTCTAGTGATGAAACTATCTCTTAAGAACTACTGCTTTTTGTGGCCCAGCCGAAGAGGCATTTCAAGCCAGCTCCATGGCGATCCTTTGAAATAGACGCCACTCTGCCAGAAATATCTCTAGGCGAACCCATTTCCACTTGGCTCCTAAAGATCCACTCTTCCAACATCAGACTTCCAACCAAGGTGGTAATGGGTGAGATGAGTCTAGTACTTCCCACGGTTGTCTCCTGCGGGTCGTTATCGCCCCCTGGAGGAACTTCTCGTTCGTGTCCAGGCCTGGCGAAAGACTCGCCGAGCGGCAAAAATACCCACGATCGTTTTTCCACAGTGAACCCAACTCTGCGCAGCCTACCCAGCCAACTTCGCGTGGGGGTTGAATCAAATCCTGCAGCTTCGAGTTTAGAACCAAACTCAGCGGACATCGCAGACGCAGTGGGCCCCGCGTTGACAATATCAGAGTCAAATACTGTGAATTCAAGAAATCCACCCGGTTTAAGGCAGCGCCAACATTCCTTCAGACACGAGTCGTACTCGCTCTTTTTGAGAGCCATGTAGAGTGACCGCGTAGAAATGGCGTGGAAATGACCCGTTCCAAACGGAAATTTGCAGAGGTTAGACACACATATACGGTCGTGATTAGGCGGCCCTTGAGTATCTATCGAGGTAATAATGTGTCCAAAATTGCCCGAGCCAAGGGCACAGAATTCAGCTTGGGGGAACTCCAGAGCACAATGCCAACTCCAGCTGCAGATAGGGTTTCCAGCGAGGTCGAGGATCCTAATTTTTTCCTCGGTTGTGCCTGCCTCTAACTGGTTGGTGATTGGACTGAACAGGTGTTTCCCGCCCTGGAGGAATTGCCATGCCTTGACGTTCCAGGTTCCCGTATCAATGAGTGCCATTATCGAACTCTTGGTCGGCGGCCTTGTTGAGATGCCTTGGGCTTCCCATAAGCCACAAAGACGAGTAACTGAGAGTTTCTGGCAATGAGCGACATGTCGATACCTCCGATGGAAATAAACCGCCTCTGTCCTTGGCTGTCTTTGTAGGAAGACATCGGCAGCGTCAGAGGAACGCACGTAGTGCTTGAAAACTGGGTATAGCGCTTCTTCTTCGAGGCTACCTTCTTTCGCTTGGTCGTGGTTTACGCGAAGAGCTCCGTGATTATTCTGCTCCACGAGCGGATAATGGGGTTTGTCTTCCAAGCATTGTGCCTTAGGCACCTCAGAGACGCCCCCCCATGGACCCTTTAAGCCATCTGCTAACGAACTGAAAAAATTACGAGGGGATGGGATCTCGAACTCAACATCCGACCGACTTTCCAGACTGAGCTTTCTCTCCATGTCTACCCGTCATTGGTCGTTTCGATGTTTGCAATATCGGGGGAATAGCTTAAACTCCTTCTATGCTGAGAGAAGGGGCAGTACTCACATAAATACTAGCAGTGCGATATTTTTGAAATTTACACATCAGTTTGCACGTTGGGACACGGGAAGCTTAGTCGCATATATGAATTCTGCGGCATAGTATGAGGTAGCTTAGCTAGCGACCCCTGGCGCCCTTCGCGCTGCCAGCTTCAAACTCCGGATAAAGTCGGTCTATTTCCATTTTTAATATTGGCTGCTCTCTTTCTATGGAGTTAAGATCAGCTGGGTAAGATGGCCGATCCGTTACCGTAATGACGCGGTCCAAGAGAAATGGCTGAAAAATATTCATGTGTGGGTGAGTATGTTATCATGCATGATGAAGATTGACAAGTTTGCTGGAAGTGAACAAGCTTTCCGCCAGATGTAGTTCACTTCACCAAAAAAACGCCCGATATCGAAGTAAGCAGTTTCCCATTTACGACTTGCAAAATAGATACGCCAAATTTCAGCTTGCCGGTCAAGCTAACGAAGTTTAACGAAGACATCGTTTCCCGTCAAAATGCCTGAGCTTCGGATGTGGCCGCTTTAAAGTCAGCCCCTCCGCAACCGAACTAACCATCGTCATATGGGGACGATCGAACAAACCACACCTGTCTTGGCGCTACGCCTAAAGGAAAGGAAAAATTGCCATATATCACTGAGCCCCCTAAGTAAAACTAAGCATTGCCTGCTAACTCTGAACAGGGTGTATATGAGCTGAGCCTTTTTGCTGAAGGGTCGGACGCCTCGTACGGCGGGGACTCCGGGGGGTAGTGATGGTAATGGTGAACAACAATTGTTCTGTTGTCACAATTTGAGCACAGGCTTGGTCGCGGAAATTCTCCGGGGGGGATAGGATGCCTTCTATGATAGCTGGCGGAACGGTTCCTGCCGCACGCAAGACAGAAATGGCGGGGACTATGCTCTTTACTCAAGTCCAGTCGATTAGTCTTTCGGCTCTGTAGAAACCACATTTGCTTGAAGCCACTTGACGGAGCTACGTATTATGTCTTATATAATTCTTCCTATGCAAACTTTCAAACCAAAACTTACTTCTGAATCCATGCGTCACCATTCTGAATCGAGCTGTAAGTCGCGAGTAATGACAGCGGCTCACCCTTAAAAACCTGCGTCTGGCAATC
Source organism: Nothomitra cinnamomea (assembly GCA_022345685.2). Classification (NCBI taxonomy): domain Eukaryota; kingdom Fungi; phylum Ascomycota; class Geoglossomycetes; genus Nothomitra; species Nothomitra cinnamomea. The sequence goes on along the minus strand of JAJDMX020000090.1, from coordinate 41,484 downwards.
TTTACATATGAAATTCTGGAATTGCTCTTGCGAGGCTAGAGACTCATCGGCACCTTCAAACGAGCTTGCGTCTGATGGTGTCAGACGCCCCCAAGATATCGCAAGGCAAATCTGTTTTTCTGGTGTTCGTTTGTTTCACTTTGTAACATGAAACGCGAGAATAAAAGAACGTTTGACCGCTGAGTGATTCAAAAACCACCATGAGTCCTTTCTAGCTTCTGGTCTCTCTAACCCATCCCATGGGAGCCTCAGAAATACCGCGACCCTGGATTTGGACGTGTCACTTGTGTTCCCAAACGTACAAACTAGGTGTAACTCGGCGTTGCTTGGAGGATGGTCACCTCTTCTGCTCCACTCGAGGTACGGGGAAGTCTTCCTGTAGTAGCAGTTTCGACTATAGAAATTGGAGTGATTGGTTTTTTTGGAGTGCGGAAGCAAAGTTCGGAGGAATGGGTTGCTGGAACCAATGCGAGTACCCCAGTAGCTGCATCTGGCGGGGGCGACCTATACCCGAAGATCCAGACTCATTGTCAAATTCTCTCTCTTCACTAAAGCTTTGAGAGTCATGACCAACATTTTCTAGAATATTTCGGTAGCCAGATACTACTATATATAATTTCCCATTCCCCGGTGCCTTGTCAGCCTTTGCAACTTTCCTCTCCTTTGCCTCACCATGACACTCATGCTTGACACCAAACTGTTAAAGTATCATAGCCTAGGAGCTACATATGACGGTGAACCGGTCCTGGTGGTAAGGAAGTTCTGTCGGCTTGCCCATTTCCAAGACTTCGAGGATCAATGCAGCCGACTTGCTAGGTTTCTCTACGACCAAAAGAAACTGGGATATCCCGTCCCTCCATTTCGCGGGTACGCGGATATTTCAGAGGACCCCGACGAATCCTATTTCCTCGATTTTATTTGGGGCTATCCTGAGGACTCAGATGTTACGATACTAGAGCTCGTACGGAACGTGGCATGCTCCATCACAAGAGCAATGACACTCCCCCTAGAAATGGACTGGACATATGGTCAATCACAGCGCAGGAACAACATACTTTTTACAATCTCCTTAGGAGCGTATGACGTGACGAAGCCACATTTAGTTGGCTTTGCAGTAGCGATCGATGCGGGGGTTAACTGTACATTACAGGAATACATCTACAATTTTGGGGTTATCTTGGACGATCTGGACCTCGAGAGGTCTCGGATGTGTATGGTTGGCTGAGGAATAACATTCAAGAAGGGTTCAGCTACCCAATTTGTCACTTTGACCAGACAACCATAGTTTTGCAGTAGTTCAATTGTGTCTAACAGCTAGATGTATGCGGGTTCTCTTCATCCTCGTCAATACATTTACCATTATTACAACTGATATGTTCCATGAGGGATCGACTGGGGCGCATGTGGATTGGTGAAACTACCAGAGGGCTGCTCTGGGAAGGCAGTTGACCTCGCACCTCGGAGGGTAATACGTCTCCAGAAGATCCATCGCTGAAGGGCCCTGGCGTATTTGTAGACGACACCTCGAATGCCTGGTTTGGATCGCCAAAGAAGAGACCTGACGCCTCAGAGCGTAATTCGGCGTCAGGAGATCCACCGCCGTAGTGTACTGACACACCTGTTTGCGACATCTCGAATGCCTGGCTTGGGCCGTTAAAGAAAAAGACTGGCGCCTCGGAGTGTAATTCGGCTTCAGGAGATCCACCGCTGAAGGTTGCTAGTGTATTTGTACACGGCATCTCAAGTACCTGGGGCTGGTCGTTTAGGAAGTGATTGACAAAGACCACTTCCGAGGGCTTCCTTCCCCAAGTATTGTCATCTTCGCCTCCTTCGGAACGTAGCAGGCCCTCGGTGATGTCATTATTCGAAAGGGAGGTCGTTCTAGCGACGTCTCCGCCAGCGTTGACTGCATTATTGCTGCCTTAAGAACATATCAGTTATTTACTTCTCTACTTTAATCCCATCCGATGTAGGATACTCACAGGGTAAATTGTTTGGTGTGTACGGTGACTGCGACCGACATCCTCCGGGCTTATAATGGCCCCCTCTATATGCGTACAACCTGCCACATACCGCACATTTCTTTCTGTCGACCGGTCCCCTGGGCATTGTTCGTGAATCGCGAGGAATCGCTGGTGGATGTGGATCTCTAGCCATCTTGGCCTGATGTGGTAGCGTTATATGATTGAGGAGACGGGATATGGGGACGGTACGGACAGCTTTTCTGCTTGCTACGCCGCAGACTCGCCTTTATCCCATTTTCCGAGCTGCATGCAGGCATGTGGGGCTTCCTAGGCATGCCCCGGTACGACCTCCCTCCTGGAGCGGGTAGCCCCGGTAGGTATATATGCTGTATAGGGGTTGATCAACTTCTCCGTCAAAATATCCAACACTTCCAAAAATGGTCTTTTTGTTGAGTCGCTCGCATACCTCGTACACTCATGTGGCCTACACGGCGTAGAGGCGTCAATCATCTGCAGGGAGAAATTGATACTGTTGCAAGCGAGTCATGTGTTACTCGCCTAGCATGATCGCTCCACGCGTCTATGCCGTATGGAGTAGAGCATCCGTTATACTCTACTCTAGTGTGCCTCGTACTCGGCAGCAACATCCTCGGAGAAGGCTGTTTCTACCAGTTGCAGGCGTAAGTAATGTTAGTACGCCGATCCACCCACAGCACAATGTTTAACTCCAACGATCAAAAATAACGCGAAGAAAATCGGGGTTTTCCGGGATGCCCCCTCCTTCCAATTTCGAGTCTGAATCCGCTCTTTTTGAAAACTCCGGACAATTTTCGCTGAGTTCTAAGGTTTTGCGGCCTGAGTTATGCTGATTTGTGCTTCCTTGCTAAGTCCGGGCTAACATTATTTACCCCAGCTATGTTGTATTTTCGCATATATCTCGCGCAAGCGTACTAGCTAATTGATTGCAGGCCAATCAATAAGTTTGCGACACGCAAGCGCAACATTTACTGCATACGGCGTATACTGCACAATACATATTACGCCATACGCAGAACTAGCTCAAAATTTGTTATCGCGAATCGTTAAATCTTACTCAGGGCGGGGGTTTCGGAGTGCAGCCAAACGGCGCTAACAGTTTGATTTTGGTCGTCTTCTTTATGGTGTACTTAGGGGGCAAGGCAAGTCTCTGCTTGGCAACGTGCAAGTGAGTATATGGTTGCTGGGTGGAGACTTACCCGCACACCCCAGGTACAATATACATCCGAGTATTATGGCCGGGAGGAGACCTGGCCCGGTGCACTGATAAAAATTCGAGGGTCGACAACTCTCCCTTCCGAGCATGGGGGTACTGTGCTTGCGCACAGTACGGGGTACTTTCCAACAAGCAAACCTTTTCAAGTAAGCACTTGGCTATAACCACTGTAAAAATTACCAATGGTAACGTGGAAACTTGATTGAATCTACTGTGGTAGCTTCCAACATAATTTCCACAATCCCTAAGCGTTTCGCTACTGTTTGGTGACAGGTTTCATCAAGCGCACCAACACCCCAAGTCTGGTACATAGGGTACTTAGGAAAACAACAAGCGATACATGCCCCGAGCGTACACAGCCCCCCTGTCCATGTCCTGCGCCCTATCTGCGCCCTTCGCCCCTATCCACACCCTGCGCTTGTTAAATGCAGGCTCACTGCTGCTGCTCCCTATGGTATAGAGCCAGAGTTGGAACTACATCCATCAGGTACGTTTTCTTCGGGGTTGCTGGTAGAAGGAAGCTTACAAAAGTTAGCAATGGCTCGTAACCCACGAAGTGCCGACCAACAAGCGTTGTCAAGAATACCCGCTTTCCGCAAACTTGCACAGGATTACATAGAAATGATACAGGAGAAAGCACAAGGACTCCAGCAAGCTATCGATTCGCATGACCCAAACCTATTACTGTCCCTCCACGATTTCTTTCTGGCATGCGCGTGTTCGTCTACATGGCTAGGGGAGCGGGTGGAGGACGTGAAGAACGACGAAATTCAGCAAAATGAGATGGTAACGGAGAGGCTGGAAATGGGACGACGAGAACATGCTGCGAAGATGGCTGAGTTTGAAAAGCTGAAAGGGGGGCTCATCGCACTAATTGGGAAAGCTTAGTTCTTAGGGACTCGATCTCCTGAGCTATTCGTATCGTCTCTTCCTCTAGCTCTGCAAGCTCCAAGATCTTCTGCTTAGTGTCATTATTTGTTCTCATGATATCCCCCAAATTGTGGAAAATCTGAATGTAATCCTCCATTTGACTTGGGTGGGCGGCCTGCAATTTCATCCATTAGATCGTTGTACTTAAGGCATAGAACACATCTAGAAAACCCTCCTTACCTATAATAGGTTGCTCTCTCGGGACAGGTACCTGATTCTTGCAAAATTTGTAGACCCACCATGATCTTGGAGGCGTTGATTTATAGATTTTGGCTCCCTTTACACCATGTGACTATTCGGTGGGCCGCAAAATCACCGAAGTGTAAGGGTGAAAAGAGACTTCAGTGGTGGAGGGACGCGGCACGCATTACTTCTTACTTTGCATGACGCAGCCCTCACGAAAGCGAAAGATTGACTGTTCAATGAGCTATGCATAGGAAACCGGAAATCACATTTCTCTTGCATCAAACCGGCTGTCGGCATTAAGTGTTAACATACAGAGTGCACCGATGCTCATTGGACCCGGGAAATTTCGCCCGATACTAGGTCGTTCCCGCACTTCGTCACAATTGCTATCCGAGCCTATTGAGCCAATAGAATAGCCGGAAGCCTTGTAAATTTTGCGGGAACGCTCGATTAGAGATACCGGACTAGTGGTGGCCGTCATTTCCTGTGTCGCGTACTTTCACCCTAGCTTTCTGTCACATTCTGCGCGGTACTAGACCTAATTGTGGAGAGTCTGGAAAGGAACTGGAGAAATGAGACTGGAAAAATTGAAGCAGTGTAGAAAGATCGCATGAAGTGGGCCTGCTTCCTTAGTTCTCAATCTAGCCAAGAGATTTTTCATGTAAAATTTACTCGCTTTTTCCTAAAAATAGCGATCAAGTTTGACGCGAATTGTGCTGAGGCAAGTTTCACTCCGCGATTCAGAAACGCAATCTGGCTAGAAATGGCATCTAGACGCGAGCAAATTAGAAGGCTTGTGAATTGCTTTTTTTAAATGCGGAGTGTCTGCACGCACTTAACGCGTACTGCATATATAGTCGCTTCTATGGACAGCTTCAAGCTGCATGGGCTTCTCGTTTAGACCCCTGCACCGACGCCGCAAGCCATCTAAAAGCGACCTTAGCACTGACGCAGACCCCACTCAACCGCCGAAAGCCCGAACACACTCTCAGCTGAACGACCCGGCTGATTTTCAGACCGCAATCTCAGGACCAACAGGGGATTATTTCATGAGTAGTGCTGATCTCGTGAGTGGAGCCGTTCAAAACGAGGAGGATGGGGAGGCGATTGTGAATTGGTTTGAATCCTTTGGCCCCGAATTCGCATATGGTTGTTGGTCACGCGGTCGAGGGGAGCTGGATCAGCAGAGCGTACCCAATTCATGAGTAAAAATCCTGCAAGAAATTTGATTTTTGAAGAATCTCTGAAAACACACTATCGGATATTTCATGGAGTGCTAGTGCAATGCATTATCCCTTTTGGAATTTTAAGACAGTTGAATGTCTAATCAAGAGATCGCGTCATATTTACTGCACACCTCTAATGTGAAATCCTGATTTGGATCTCATTTTTCCACTTTACCCTTTAGAAAGGGTGGCCGAGTTTTCAAGGATACATTTTGCCGTACCATAAAGTCTTTAACGTAGAACCTTGAACGAAATATGGTAGAGCAAGAAATCACCGCGAAAGATCGAATCCGGCACTCTCGGGAGACTCCGAACGATGCATGACAAAACGACAAACAGCAAACAGCTCAAGGCCTTTGTTCAGCAAAACCCATACGAGAAAGGGTACGGCGAAAAGGGACCCGCGTGGACAGCTATAAGCAAAGCCGCGGGAATCACTGCTAAAAATGCTCGGGCGAGAATAGATGGTCTTCTTAGCGAACCGCTGGGAACAGAAAAGGACTATGGGCTTTCCGAACACCCCAGTGCGTACCAGCAGTTTGCCCGAATTCACTGCAGTTTCTCCACCAAAAGGGGAGGGTCCTCACTGCGGACACCGAGGCCGTCAGACACCCACACCACCGAGTCCGGGGATAAAGATGATGTGATAGTAGTTGGGCTTGGTAGTGTTCGGTCAGGTAATGCTGGGTCTGGCGATGCTGGGCCTGGCGATGCTGGGTCTTGTAATGACCCAACGGCTGGGCTCGGCAATGCCCCGATGCCTGGATCTGCTAGAGTCGTGCCTGGGGGTGTCGCGGCGGCTCAGTCTGGCGGTGTTGGGATGCTTGGTCGGGGCAATAATCTGCTACTCGAAATCGCCATTTATCCTCACTCGGTGACGGGAGAAACAACGAGGCCATGCAAGTTCAGTTTCAGTTTTCACGAAGGGGAGGAACTCGGGAAGTGAGTGGTTAAATTGTAGGAGGGTTTTGGTGTTGGTGATGATCGAGTTCAAAGGCTAAGGCTACAGCTAGGCTGTGATTGGTTTTGGACATGATGCCTGTTATCAAAAGTTTGGGAATTTACGCTGTTGAAGAGGCCGCCTCTCCCAGGCCGCCAAAGCACTAAGAGCCTCTCCGCTGTTCCAATCTTGCAGTCGCATGTCGTATATACTATATATCTATCTGTATTTAAGTAGCCCATGTTATGGTTCCGTCGACGCATCTTGTGCCCGCAGCGGTTCGCCCCATGCTCACTAGCTTCCCAAAATTACACATCTGAAAGCTCAGCCCGTCGGGTGCACAAATCATCTTCCCGTTCGTACAGCTTATACTAGTACTTTCCGCTTTAGCAGGGAGGGAAGTGTATCCTGAGGGTAGCAGGCTCGGCGCAAATGGCGTTGAGTTGTTAGTTTTTCGGCAGTTCGGGGCAGCCAGGCTAGATGAATTCTGAATTGGATCGGGGCCAGGATTCGGATACAATGTATCTTTGCCACTAATTGTCTCGCACTGGTTTCCGTTAGCGCTTACATCTATATTCGCAAGGAATATATCTGGAAGACTGTTATATCTATCAAAGGAACCGCCGTTGCCAGTGATCTCAATGTAGGCGCAATTCATGTAAAATTCCCGATTCCCTATCTTGTTCACCCATGACCTGGGTTATATTAGAGATCCAAACGCGTAAGTGCGGGGCGTGGGTCATACCAGGCCAATTTTCCTCTTCCGACGGGTAAATAATCTGATATATTCAACGCAAATGGCGCCTGCTGCCTGGTAGGGTCTCCAGGTTCGAAATTGTTATTTTCAGGTGAAGTCAGGCAACCACCTTCGTACGGCCTGATAACTTTGAAGGAGCTTGCTTTCGTCAGCGGGTAGTTGTAGGAGACACTGACCTGGCAAGACCCTCCACCATGAACGGCCGAACCAAGGAGAAGTATATCCAAGGGCTGCCCGTGATGCAAATTGGTAGTAAAAGGGTGTTGATCCTCTGCCTCTGTATTCAGCTTACAGGGATAGTCGTGACCGTCTGAAGCTAGTGGATCTGAAGTCAAAGAATTGCTGTTGATTGGCACGGGCTTTGCCATTCTCACGTGACAAAACACCAGCCTGACTAGCACGAAGATATACAAGATCGTTACCGACATTGTCTAAGGCAAGTTCAGTCGTCGTTTGATATATGGTAAGGATTTAGAAATTCATTCTGAGATCCCGTGTTCTGTTTCACAATTGGGGAATAACGTCCTAACTCAGATTTCCACATCGCACAAAAATTTCCAAATTTGGAGCAAGGCAAAACGATCGACGATTTCAAAAAAGAAAGTCTTCTTGCAGGGATAGGAGCTCATTGCAAGAGTTTCGGACGTGGGGGTATATATATTGTTAGACTGCCGAATGTGGAATGTGAAGTGCTAATGGCAGACGAGTCAAAACTAAGTTTTTTTTCGGAGATGCCTTCATGGGAAAGCCCAACAGATAGCGTAGAATGGTGTATGGACGGGAATCAACCGCTGGATGTGAATAATCTAACTGTGAGAGTAAGTCAGGTGGAGGACCACTATAAACGGCTAGAGGACCACTGCGAACGACTGGAGAAGTTCTGTAGAGCCCTATCTGAGTACTTAAAAAATATGGATCACGTTGGATAATTGCTACAAGCTTGTCGACTAATCGCACGTTGGTAACCGAATTCCGTTAACGAAAAGGGAAAAGTGGATTTCGTATGTGGCGTGTTAAAAAGTGTGCGACCTTCATGCAGACCAAAAATATTGGAACCGCACAGCCATGACTCTCTCTAGGACTGATGTGATCCATGCAGTTAGGAAGAGGTCACGAGACCTACCCCTGCTAGAATTCATTAGGTGGGTAGAATTTAAATACTCATTTCGTATGATACGGCTCTATGATGTCCCAGCGTATGTTTGGATTGAAGTTGGGCTTAACCGGGAATTGTGGCACCACCGAGACCGGCAATTAATTTTGGAGGCCTGCCGTAGAAAATGGGGGAGAGCACACTACATGGATACAATAATTGAGGAGCCTTGAACACTATAAATCGGAGTGTGAGTGATATATCAGAATAGCATATGGAGCTCTCCCCATATCCATGAATCTGAGGAGCGATACAATCCCGTCAAAGCCGTAATCATGGCTCATAACAACACCTATCTTGTGCTTTATTTTGCTCTTGAGCAGGGACGGTGGGATACTGTGGTCGAGCTGATTCCCGCGCTCTGGGCTCCACGGATGAGGGAACTGATAATCGAGTCACTGAAACACTTCTGTCCGGGACAATTTTTGGAAAGGGGCATATTTTACGGCCTCACTGAGAGCAGAGTGATCCAAGAGTTTATAGAGGTGAAGTGTCAAGTGTGGGGAGACAGGGAACTGTTCGCGGCCGCATCCCCGGAGGTGGTGATCGAGCTTTTCAGCAAGATCGCAGGATTGGCGTGGTTTTTTGAAGACAGGGGACGTAAGGCCGAGCTTGGGGAATGGTTTAGAGATGACAGATACAATGCAGACCTTATCCTTCGTTGGTCCTGCACCCAGATATATCACCGTGCCAACCTCCCTGCCTTTGTTAAGGAAAAGGGTCATTGGCCCAGCAATGACAAGAAACGAGATCCGAGAGCCAACAAGCTGAAAATGGAGATACGCAATGCTTTCGGCAGAGGAACGCATATACGGATTCTCGGAATGTGCCCAGAAAAGTTTATAGAGCAGGTGAGCTTACAATTCAGGATTGATCGGTAATGAATAAGTGGAAGACGTGGCTGACTCTATCCAGAGGCTCCAAACCACGAATTAGTGACGACTTGACGATATTGTGCGACCAGGCCGACTCTGAGAATTCAGACCTTGTTATCGTTGGATCGTTACAAACACGTCCCGAGTCTTGCATGCGCGTCGACATTGGCGATTCCTTTCTTTCTGGTCACCGGAGTCGTCTAGTATGTCTTCGCAGTCGAGCAGGCAGATACAGCTACTACACTCAGGCAGAAATTAATTCTAATATTGCCACATTCATCCCAAGACTAATTTACGATATTTGCGACGTGATCGTTGTGGACTTGGAAGACCGCAATGCAGCGGCAAAGTTCATCCGTTCCTGGCTATCGATTGCATGTGATTCTCGGTATCGAGCAACACGTAGGCCTGCCCTGTTTCTCAAGTCGAGTCCAGATCTTTCGGAAAATGACTTGGAACTTTTCAACGTATACTTCAGCGATGTACGTTGCTTTGAGGATGTATCCCCAACCACCATTTACAGGGAATGCGTGCTCACTAAGCGTGCTGGGTTCTTTCGCTTAAACCCTAGAAATATTGATATAATTGTTCGGAATGCCATGCAATTCTATTCAAAGTCTCCGGGGAATTTAGATTACGTTAGGGAATGCAGGACAATCTGGCACCCTGCGCCGGACTGCAGCGCTGTCCTGAAAGAAGTAGTCCAAATGCTGGACCAGAGAGCCGTGGTATGTGAATTGCTGATGCCCCTTCTTGCGTCCACGGTAGTGAAAGAGCAGAGTCGGGCTGGAAGTGTAGGCAAGTTCATCGGTTTCAGTCATTATATTTCCTCCTGCTAACGTGTCAGGCGGTCCATACTTCCCCTCAACTGTTGGGCGGATTTTCTCAAAAGCCTTTCAGGAGGCAGTGCCCCCTGAGCCTTTGGTAAGAAAAATAGAGGTGCTATTTCAAAACTACTCGAACCTGATCCAACAGGGCTGGCAATCACCTGGAACTCTGCACCTCGAGAATCTTACTCGAGCCCGACCGATACTTGGAACATTACATAACAGTCGTGCCTGCTTGGCATGCCTCGTTCATCTACCGGCCTATTTGCTGCCCTGCGGACACAGTCTGTGCGTAAACTGCGTTAGGGAGTACGGAGAGCTGAAGTGGGTAAGGGCTACCGTGTTCCGCCTCGGTGGCTGTGTTGTGTGTGGCACTTCCTTTGACCGTATCGAGATAGCTGTCCGGCCGCCAACATCTGGGATAAGAGTACTCTCTCTTGATGGTGGGGGCGTGAGGGGCGTAGTCACAATTATCTTACTGAAGGTTCTTGAAGATCGCCTGGGCCTCGGTATACCAGTAGGAGACTGTTTTGACTATGTTATCGGAACCAGCGCTGGTAGGTCGGACACACGAAATATATCAGAACTCATCGCTGACTTTGTTGGCCGCTGTAGGTGGATTAATTGCTCTTGGTCTAGCCAGTAACTGGACCACAGACAAATGCCTAGAGAGGTTCAAGACCCTTGCCCCGCAGATATTTCGTAGCAACTTCCTTACAAGACTACCTGCAGTGGGCAAGGCCTACAAGCTGTTGCAGTGTATGATTTCTGACACTTTTTACTCGACTGACGGTCTGGAGGAAGTATTGAAGGATGCCTTCCAGAGCAGATGCATGTTCGGCGAAGGCGCTAATCAAGGCCTCAAAGTTGCGGTCACCACTACAGATGAAACGGCGAATTCTTGCATACTTACAAACTACAACAGGCACGTTGGAAGACACTCAGAGATGCCCAAACGCCTCGCTAGTCATGAAGTGACGGTCTGGGAAGCGTAAGGAGTTCAATGGCAGACCCTTTAGCAGTATTCACTAACAGCTTACAGGGCGATGAGCACCATGGCAGCTCCGCTGTGAGTTCAAAAAACCACCTGGCCAAGCTAGAGTCGCGCAGCTAACACTATTTCAAGATACTTCGACCCGAAGAGACTACTAGGAAAAGTTTTTCAAGACGGAGGATTGCTACACAATAACCCATCATCGCTCGGATGTGACGAGTTTAGATATGCATGGGAGGGTGAGTGTCGGCTAGACTGCCTCCTTTCATGTGGTACCGGATATTCTTCTGCTCCGCGTCTCCTCAACCGAGGCGGGTCAATCCCACGACTAATAAACACTTTTCTCGCCCAGCTGGATACAGAAGCAAAGTGGACCGAGACTGAATCTCTTATGCGTCTTTACGGCAAAAGTGCAATTCATCGGCTCAATGTCCCCCTAAGACGGGTACCCGAACTTGACAATGTTGGGGAGCTCAGTTCGCTTGAAAAGGAGACTCTATCGTTCTTTATCGAACCTGACAGATTTTTTAACATGGACAACTTTATAGGGATTCTTTTGGCTTCTTTTTTCTATTTTGAGTTTGACTATTTCCCCGTTTGGAATGGATACGTGTACTCCTGCCAGGGGACAGTACTTTGCCGTCTATCCCCAGGAGTGGCTTCGTATTCTTTGTTGCGAAAACTGTCTGACGAGAACAGTTTTTTGGAGTATGAGTCAGCGAATGGAGAACACAATATCATATCGCTATTCGGTGATTCTACTTGGGTTCAGGAGCACCAGTTATTTCAGAGCAACATATCATTTAGCATCGTGGGTCTAGATGACATGGTCTCAATCACTCTAGTCGTTAATCGAGGTACACGTAATGTCATAAGTGGCGTTCCGGCTACAGCAAGAAAGCTTCTGAGTCAGCAACACATGCAACAGCTCTATTTCCCGGTATCGACCAAACGGAGTTGGTATGGGGTTCCGACCTCAGCATCGACCAAAAGGAAGCGGCCGATACCACCTAGCGTCCCGATCTCGAACAAGCGCAGGAGGCTGTCTTAACGTACCTGGCTGCATGGTATTCGAAAGTCTGACGGGATAATTTTTTCTTTGTGTGTATATACGTTGTGACCTAGAGAAAAATGGATTTTCACGGGTCTTCAATAATTTTTTGTCGTATTGTGAAAAAAATTGCGGGCGTTTGATATAAAATCTCTCAACGCTCACACATACCTTAAAATGCAATGCGTCAGCGAAATACAATTTCCGCAATCATTAGCAGTTATTGTCATCACAGCCGTGTTGCTCTACTTCTGGTCATACTCGCCAATTTCGCTGCCACCTTCCCGATATCAGTTTTTGCTGGAGGCAGCAAGACTTTCGACGAGCAGTTCACAGGTTCAACCCTAGGTTATAGGCTTGCAACAAGTTTGTTTAGCCTGGGTTATGGATTTGGGCTTTTACTCTGGGGGCTCATATCCGAGACTGCTATCGGACGAAAGCGACCCCTTGTGTTAGGGCTGCTGCTCTCGACAGCGGCACATTTTGGAGCCAGTTTCGCATACAATTTCCCCGTCTGTATTTTCTTAAGAACGGCCGCCGGTTTCTGCGCTTCCGCACCAGCGACAGTTGGGGTTGGCATCCTCTCTGACCTCTGGATGGATCGCGACCTAGTCATTGCGATTTCGTGTTTCTCGTGTACAAACATCCTTGGCCCCATCGTTGGGGCCGTGGTCGGCTCATGCCTAGTTGAGGACAGTTGGCGTTGGCTTCCCTTGATCTCAGCATTACTGGGAGTCTGTGGCGTATGTGCAGGTTTCTATATACCCGAGACCCGCGAAATTGGCTGCTCCAGTACGAGGTCTGCGCGTGAAACAGTCGATGCTCTAGTGGCGATGAGCAAAGAACATCCGCTTGAGGTTGCATTGTGGTTCTATGCGGCATTATCTAGTGAGTGATGGGCTCCACGTGGAAGGTAGTGCCCGACATGATTTGGTGCTTACTCTCTAGATGGAATGTTATTTTTACCGTTCACCTGGCTTCCGCTGCTTCTAAGTAGTGGAAAACATTGGCATACCCCACAGGTAGCTGGAGCATTCCTAGGTATGCTAATCGGCGCTCTTCTGCCGATTATGCTTACCGGCACGATGTATCTATGCCCTGACGAGCGCAATCAGTTTCGAAATGCTGTATCAGCTCTTGGAAAATACAGCGTTCATTCTAGAGTACCAACCGCAAAACACCCTCGGCTGTCCAGACCCAGTGCTGACCAAAGGAGTAGATATTAGGAAACTTTCTTACCCCTATTGCCATTTTTGCTCTGGGTTGGTCTTCCGACATGGCGAGCCCATCTTGGGTTTTGCCAGTATTTTCTGCATCCCTTCTCTCTACGACCGTCTTGTTGTTAAGCACATCCGCCATGATTAAGAATGTTAATATCTGCGGTGCGGATCTCTCGAGCTCCGGCATTGCAGTTGTAGGAAGTTTCACTTACATATTTGGTTCGACCATACCTCTGGTTCTCCTGCCAATGTATGAGAGGCTTGGGATCGGTTGGGCAATCTCAATTTTTGGCTTTTGCACTGGAGCTATTGCGCTTGGGCAACTGATCTGGTTCATCCTCTCAAAATACGTCGCCCGGAGAGAGACACCCAGACGACCAACGATATCCGCCCCAACTCTAATCGCGAAGGAAACCTAGCTTGTTGGGTAGTGAAAGGAGATACGAATTGTGATTCTCCTGATTTCCAATTTCTGTTATGCCCAAATGCGCGAGCTGGTGCCAACCAATTTCGACAGAGGATCCGATGTGGATGCTGAAAGGAAAAGAGGCTTGATGGTGTTAATTGTGGCTGCCGTAAAGGACACGCAGAGCGAACGCAGCCATACTGCATTGGGGATTGCGACGACAGCTGGTCAACAAGACGCCGTGAAGCATCTGAAGAATTACGGGGTGAAATTAAACAGGAGGAATGACTCCTGCTGGGCGACACATGGAGGATTAAGAGGGCTAAATTAAATTGAGACTTCTACAACAAAAAAGGTAATTGTCAATAGAGCTATAGCATAAACGAAATACAAGACAGGAGTCCAGCTATTATTCCTACAGTTAATACCCATACTCCAGCTTCGTCCGACCTAGTGATTAATCGCCCTCGGCCATCCATCCCTTGCTTGCGTCCACCTTCTGTGCGTACATTCGACTTACCCGAACCCCAACTCGCCTCCGTCGCAGGTCCTGGTGCCTTCCCTACTAGATTCCCCTGAATTACTTCCAGTGCAGATATTTGCGGCCCCACCCCGAACTTGCCGTCCCACACAGCATCCGTCCATTTCACTCCGCATGTCACGCCGTCAAAGCCGCCGCTGCACTGGGCAGCCCCAGCGCGCGCAGACGCTCTCAGCCTTTCCATTACGGAATCGGCGGTGAAGGGTGCAAGCTGCGAAGTGTGCGCCATCCAACGGGCAAGGTACGCTTTCAAGGTAAATTGGTGAATACTACAGTTGACGTTTGTTTCGCAAACCTACTCAAACATGACATTGGTCGTGTTGACAGCAGAGGAAAAGAAGATGGAAATTGGCCGCAAGGATCCCTTCTGTACGGGCACGCCATTTGCCGTCGCTGGTCTGCTTGATATTGGGTCAGTGAGTATATGGCATGAGTTGCGAGAAGACTCACAACGTCCCATGTGGTGGCGGCACCGAGAAGGTACACTGCATAGTTTTAAGGCCACTGCATATCCACCAACGTCGTACAATTTGTCTTTATGTACGCTCCATCGCATATCCTGTAGTTGGGACTAATGAGTCCGATTGACTCCGCCCAATCCTATACCTTCTCCGCCCAATCTATATACACTTTGTTTCCTGCATAGCGTCCTAACCGTGACCTAAGTTGAAAAGAAATCACCATTCGTGATAGCGTTTTTGTAGTTCCATTCCTGATTAAACAGATTGATCTGCCATCGCAGACCACCACCGCATGGGGATGGTAACCTTCTGAGTTCCAACGTCCAACCTGTTGATCGAAAATGAGAGGCCCATTGCGTCTCACTTTGCGGGGCTCGGAAAACCCGTTCCTTGCAGTGGACATTGCAGTGAATGCCCAGAAGAGCTGGTCGTCGTTTCCCTGCGAGTTTGCTCTGGCTCAGAACGGCAGATACATCGCAACAGTGATTCCGGGGATCGTACCTCAAAAGCCGTTTGGTTCCGCGGCATAAAGTTGTTCCCCAACCCTGCCTGCCACAGGATCGCTTCCGTTATCACTTCGACATACTCAGTGCTTCTTGTGTAGAGCCGGCAGCCCACCAAGGCTCCAAAATTTGCGCCGGCCTCCCACCAATAGTACGGCTCCGAGAGAAGGCCAGGGATTTGGCCGGTTTGGTTACCTAGGTAATAACTGAGCAGGCCGTCGGCAGTAAGTTTAGCTCCAGATTTAAGAGACGCTGTCCCAGTGTTAGTTGTAGGAAGGGCAGGCACAATAGGAGTGGATTAAGAGGGACTTACCGGTATCATATACGTCCAAGGAAAACGTCGCGGAGATCTTCCAAAAATTATGGCCGTTAACGCATATTTTGGGTTCATAGCGCAAGTCTTAGTGTGGGGTGCGGCCGCAGGATAAACACATATATAGCCAACAACGGATCAGGCCGTCCGCATTGCACCAGAGGAGCAGCCTTGCTTCATGCGATGACATCGACGCCCAGTTTCATAAATACACTTCCGGTTAACTAAATTTGGGAATGTAAAGATCATTTTTAGTGCCACTGGAAAGCGTTGCGAGGACAGCTGACGAACAGTCAGGTCAACCTCTCATTTCGTGACTGAGTTGCGTAATTCTTCGGTTAAGGCGAAGATTCCGCGGGGCCATGACGTTGCGTATTGCCTTTTCCGGTTAGTTGTTCTAGAATAGGAAAGAGACCTAAGCTGCCATTGGCTGCTCGCTTGCTAAATACGGTTGCGATAATCTTGCTTTTGCGCAAAACCCATCGCCCAAGTCCGTTTCGGGAACTTGGACTTTGAGATCTTGAATAAGATGAGATAGGATATAAACCCGCTCTTTGCTTGCTCTACACATTTCAATCATGAGTAGTCAAGGTGAAGAAACGACATTGTACCGTGGTAAAGAGGAGTGGAAAATAAAGGCTAGTGCTTTCATTCTCCAGTTCAAGAATCATGGCAGGATAATCTAATGGAGAATTGCTCAGTATTACAAACGCAAAAGTAGATGGTACATCGGTATATGGGTGGAGCGAAAAAAGGCCTTCGAGGAACAAGAGGTCTTCATAACAAAGGGCAGAGCGATCGACCGTTATAAAGATGAAATCAAATCGAAAAAGTCGGAGGGGTACATGCGTGATCGTGGTGATCCGGAATCACTAGGTAGGAGTGTCACTACCCCTTCGGCTGATACAGAGACAGGGTCTCGCAAAACGCAGAGTGGATCGCTATCTAAAATTACGGACATTAGACCATTCAGAAATGGCCACAGGCTCCGGGTCGAGCTTACACTACCGAGCCTTACCGTCTCTCAGACAGTGGCGAAGAATGCCTTTGGCAAGGAGGTCGTCGAGCGCGCTCTAGATAAATTTTTATCTACGATCCTACAGCCAGATGAGAGAGAAGCCGCGAACGAGGTTGTTCGAAAGATGAAGACGTAACTTTATGCAATTAGGTTAGATAACTGCTTGTAGAACGCATCGTCCACTTAATTATTGCCGCCATCAGTTGTAGCAGACCAGACGCTTTTCACTTCTACGTCAACTATTGGCTCCAGCAGTAGCCATGCATCCACTCCCTCCGCCTCCTTTCGGATTTCAATGGTTGTAAACTCCAGAACAAGAAAGACTGTTGAGGCTTTTCCAGCGAGAGTAGTTTCAAACCAAGGATTTCGAGCCAAGAACGGGCCTCTGCTGCCGAATGTGTCTGCGAGCTTTTCCTCGAGCCCACCTCGTAGCTTCCTACATACGATATCAACCTTTGCTGGATGTGATTTGTTTAGCGTGAAAAAGTAAAAGAACTCTAGAATCACAGGATACTCGCGGTTGATAAGAAATCGGCTTGTGCAACTAGCGGATGGACGTTTCTTGAAGGTAACCATTGATGAGTCTGACGGCACTATTTGCAAGCTTGGTCACAGACCCTATATAGTACTACAACTACAACATCTCTCTGAAACAAAGCTCTTTTTTTAGGCTATGAAACGCGGTTAGAACAAGACTCTTAATATTGTAGCCTTTGCGTTAGCGCCAGCCTCAGCAAACCTGTTTCCATTTCTCGGCCAGCAGGAATATTTCGGCCTCTACTGGGGTTGATACCTCGTGTCTTCATCTCGCCCCGGAGCAATTTAATTACCGCTATATTTTCACCTCCGCAACATCCAGTAGCTAAATCGTAGGCTGTATCTCCATTGCTGTCTGTGGCGTTGACGTCAGCTCCCTTGCTGAGGAGCAAACAGACAATATCGCAAGCACGCATTTGAGCGTCGTTAGATTCAACATCTGTAAACGAAGGGTCTGCAGCTACGTGGAGAGGGTACCTGGAGACACCGGCTAGCCGCTCTTTTACTCCCACTTTTGTCAAAATAATTGGCAGCAGCGTGAAAGTTCGAGTGGCAATACATCTGAATAGAACTTGAGTGCGAAATTTAGGTGTAAGGGATTCGCTGTTCCACAAAGGTATGAATGCTCTATTGCCGCGTTTCAGGATGAAATCTTCCTGTAGAGCAATTTCAAAGGCCAGGGCATGGTCCCCGTCATTCCAGAATCTCGTGGAGTGCTTAATAAGCGCCGATTCATTCCTATCAAGTATACGAGGGATGATTAGAGATAAGTGCTGATCATCTCTTATTATCTTGAGCAGAGCGTTCAGTGCTTCCTCGTTTTCAGTACAGCTGGGGCGAGTATATCCGCTACTCCCGTGTTCCGAGATAAAATCTTTTTGCAAGCCGCTTTCAATGGCTCGGGCACAATCACGCTGAGTCCAGAATCTTGCGGAGTGTCCAATAAGCGCTAAGTTGTTTGTCTCAACAATACGAGGGGTGATGTCAGATAAATGGTAGTCGTCTCTGATTATCTCGAACAGAGTATTTATTGTTTCCTCGTCCTCGTATCTAACGCGCTTTTTGGTGCAGGTGCGAGCGCCTATTCCTGTTTTTAGAAAGAGGGTGGTAGTGATATTCTGTGTCTGTCGAGAGTGGCCCCCGCAGTTCATCATGGGGCATTCATCCATCAAGGAGAAGTTCCCCTTAGATAAGGGTCCTGCGAGGTACACAATATACAAAAAACAGTTGGGATTAACGAGAATCTGGCAACTAGTTCTCTGCGGGCCGATGCCCGCCTCATTCTTTTGCTTGATAAAACTAAAACTAATTAAGCAGCGGACATATACCATTGCGCAAGTGACGAGTTTGTGAGGTGAAAAAGAGAATATCAAATTCAGAGTAATAACCTGCCTCGCATCGTCAACTTGCCAACTTTGAACACTGCTGTCCTCTGACCCCTCTCGAGGTGAGACCATATATCCCGAAATCGACTACCTCACCCAGTACGCAAATGCTAGTTGACGTGATGAAGAAAGAAGAAGATATTTCTGGTAACTCTCTTCCTGCTCCTCGTGAGGTATTATAGGGCCTGCGGACCCAAATAGACAGCGTCTAAGGAATCGCTGTTGCTCAAAGTTGTTCAATTGCTGGTAGATAGCTTGAATCTCCCATAGGAGCACATCTTCTGGATCCGCACTGATACTATTACTAGCATTACGGTGGCTCGAGTTACTGGGATAATGAAAGCTTGGGATGGTGTTGCCGTCAACGCCAAGCCTCCAATCGGTATCGCCGCCGAGGTTGGCGCTGGCGCTGGTACTAGCATGATCAGCGCTGAAGCCAGCGTCATTGAGATCCCAATAGGCGCTCCCGTCGACGCTGAAGCTGACATGACCGGGCCTCAAGCTGGCATCATCAAGGCTACACCTAGCATCGCCGTCGGCGTTAGTACTCGTATTTCCACCCTGGTCACCAAGGCTCAAATTGCCCTCTGCATTCACCCCGTAATTTGCATCGGCATAATCGGGACTCAAGCTAACACTGACGTCGACACTGCCGTCCATACTGGCCTTATTGCTACGAAGGTTACTTTGCATGTAGGATGCTATGTGTTACACGAGTCATTATATCCAAGCAGCTTAAGAGAGGTAGAATGATTAATGGTTAACTTGTTCGAGTACACCGTTTCTTAGAAGTCGTGCGGAAATAACTAGAGGGCATGATTATTTTAGCCGTCGGCAGGCTTCCGTTTCTTATTTTGCCGGGGCGGCGAGGAGGGCTTAGGCATCCCCTCAATGCCACTCTTCTCTGCATCGTCCGACAGAGACTTACGCGCATGCATCAGGTTAGCCCCTTATTGCCTAGTAAGAATATACTAGGTTTGCCTTACAAGTATTTCGGTGATCGCTCGCTGGGCCGCAATGAGTTCAGTCTTGAGCCTGGAGCCGTCTCTAACAGAAGGAGAGCTCTTTTTGAGGAACCCAAGAGTCTTTTGACAGTTAGTAAGACATGCTGCTAGCCTTCGATATAGGAGCAGTAGTAGGCCACCTTGGTGAGTCTATTAGCCATGCTTTCAATGCGTCTTGAGAGAATTTTTCCCATATCTGAATGTGGACTTCGCTTGTGACGTGGCTTAAGTAGTTCTTCCACTGTGCTGAAATTTAATGAAACCAAAATTTTATCCTCTCGAAAAAGACTTTATATGCCTCTGCGGGACGGCACGCCTGGCAGGACGGGCAAACGCAATGGCTCGCGCCAGAAGTCCGGTTGCACGGTCAGAGGGGCTGACTGTTCCTTTCAGTCGCATGACGGGGGTCATCGCCGACATACCCCCTCGTGATATGAATTCATGGGCGAGCAGACCAACTAACATTCGCAAAATGGAGGTGGAACTATCCGAAGGTAAAGTCAGGCGACCCATGAACACATTTATGCTCTATCGATGCGCGTACGTCAAGCGAGCAGAGGCCTGGTGTCGGCAAAACGGACAGCCTAACATCTCTGCCATAATAAGCCACAGCTGGGCAATCGAGAGCGGAGACATCCGGGACTCTTTCAAGGACCTTGCAGAGAGAGAGCGTGCCATGCACTGTGCCACACACCCCAATTACAGATACACGCCAATACTGCGAAGCTCTGTTGGCTCTCGACGCAAAAAAAGGCAGCCAAAGGAAAGGTAAAATTTCAGAAGCTTACTCGCCGACCCAAATAAAGCTGCTAACAAGCACGCTATGTATCACAGATTAAGAAAACACCAAGTTGAGGAGAAGCCAGCAGTTTACGCTGAAGATATCACATCCAACGGGGCTACTTCTTCAGAATTACGCTTCTCTGATACACATGGATCGGGCAGTAACGACTTATATTACATTGACTACTGGAAAATGATCGACCTCTTTCCGCACTTTCCATTACCTGATGTTTCTGATACATATCCGCACCAAAACGAGGTTAATTGAATATCTCGCACTCTTACAAATGCCTTGTAGCCGAAATAGTATATTAGTTGTGCGCTCAAAGGCTACCGCGATCTTTTTAGGGTGAATTACTGAAATACCATGATTTTTAATCTTTATTACTCGGGTACCATACTTCCTTTACTAGAATACCACGATCCCTAATCAGCAACTCGCTACCCCACAGGCAAAGTATTGCGCTTCTATTTTCAATTTCTCACAGTAATTATTTAGCTAGTATGCGCAGATTATATACATAGAGAAACAGCGGGCATTTAGCTATTGTACCTTTATCTTGGCGCAGCCTCAATGTTCAGTTACAGCACCCTCCCGCTTAGGGTCTCAAGTGCTGAACTTAGGCGGCACTCCACTAAAGAATCGCCAAAATTTACTGGGGAGCTACCTCATCAGCGCCCCAGGGAACCCCAACCAAATTACAACAGTTTTGAGGACAAAAGTTTGAGATAATTATGCAACAATGCAACTCAAGTCTTGCTGATATACAGGGAATAATCTCTCAAGTGCATTTTGTGTAATCTTGTGCTTGTGGGGTGGCGGAGTGTGGAGTAGAAATCATGGTATTCTGGTAAAGGAAGTGTGGTACCTGAGTAATAAAGATTAAAAACCGTGGTATTTCAGTAATTCGCCCATCTTTTTATAGAGAATTTCGCAGCATGAACTGAAGGGGGGTGAAACGCATGTAACGCTTTACCCCGGGTAGATTCTTCCGACCACAATCAGATTCCAAAATTCTATATCTATTGCGATTCCCTGGTAGTATTGTCTTCCGTGTAAACACAGAAAATGATCTTGACATCCCCTCCATATCGGCAAGAGAGCCGCGTAGTTCTTTTGGAATCCGACCCAAATTCGCCATTATCACCTTTCCAACTCTCAGCAGGGAGCCTGCGCGCTACCACCGTACTTGGCCTTCGGCCGTGCTATAGTGGTATTAGAGCGAACCTAAAGCCCCCGAATGAGAACGCAGGAGAACGTCTTGGGGACGCAGAGTCGTCCTTTAGCGGAGCTGAAGATCTAAACACCTGGGGCAAAGAGGAAATGATTGAGGAAATGATTGACTGGCTCTCAGCTAGAGAGAAATCAATAAAAGCCAGAGAAGATTCCCTAGCGCGGAAGGAGTATGCCCTTTCGCAACGTGAAAAGCGATGCTGGGTTATGATTTCACGGGAAAGTTATGAGTTAGAATATTCTGAGCCTTTCGCCCATGACTAGGCTTTTCAGTCTGACCAAAATGCGGAATACGTTAACTCCCAGTACCCTTGCAAGAAGTAGTAAATCGATTTTCACTTCCTTAATGCTGTGATATACTCTTTAGGCTGGGCAATGTAGGTGAATGTATTACCTGTACCTGGAGGGATTGCAACGTGAAAGAGATAATCGAGCCACCAGGGACCAAGGATCGACCGTCTGCAATTCAACGAACCCCTCAATGTGCAGGTGCTTCTAGCAAATGTAGCGAAAATAAGGACAACTCGTGGGAGGCCTGGACCAGACCCCTCCTTGGCGATACATGCGTTGTGAGAGCAGAAGTTGCACTTCGTGATTTTGTGACTCTATCCACTTGGTCATGGGCATCAAAATGGCGCTCAGGGCGATGAGTCGAGGCGCCGGAGCATTTCCCCCGTCGGGGGTGAGGTCCAAAACTTGGAATTATGGACAGTCTCGTTGCCGATAGGCATAGTGTTCGTGAATTCTGAAGTCCCCCGCGGCGATTTTCTCTCGGTCTAACCGACGTCAAACGCCTGTGGAATGCGAATTGTTTTGGGCTTTTGCGGCGGGTAGAACCTTCGTCTTAGTCGCATTCAAGAGTATATGGTACGTGCTTAAATTGCCTAGTCATTACAAGGGATTAGGTCCATTCTCAAGCAAGTATCAATTTCTTTTAGCGGAAGTACATCCCACAGCCCGTGAATCTTCTGCAGAACTAATTTGGAGTTTAGATACAAATAAGAGATCTAATCAAGATATAAAGCTTCAGCGCTTCCGCACAGAATCAGTAACTACATCGCCATGCCAGAGCTAGACACATTATTCCCCCCCTCAAGACCAAGCCCCAGACCCCGTCCAAGCAACCCTCTCCCGCCAATAAGCGAAATGAGGTCACATTTTGGCTGCACGAGACACCATTGCACGATGGGTGCTCTCAGAAGTGCCTTACAGTTGCGTTAGTACAGAGTTTTGCCTCGCACAATGAAGCAGAGGTAAATCCCAGAACCTATCAGATATAGTGTTAGCTTGCGCGAAACCACCAGCGATGTAGGCGTTAGGTAATTTACCTACCTGGTATGGCCCCGAGAGAACCGTCCTCGACTAATTTTTCCGCTTGGATCTTACTTCTGACGCAGTGTATTGTGGATAGCCCCTAGGTTTCGACATACCTTCCTGGTGAATAATTGAATGTAAAGAACTGTGCGGAAAGGATGTAGTTACATCGACCTCGCGAATTTCGTGGCATCTCCTCGCAGCACAGGGCTACCTCTTGACGAGCCCTTTTCACCACACCTTCCTTTCCAGCTGCCGGGAGAACTCAACGTTAAGTTGCACTGTCTGTGGCAACCCGCTGTGGCGCCAGAGATCTGCTTATCTCTTGCATACCGCGGTTCACTGATTTCTCCAAGTCTCTTATACTCTGCTTTTGCCTCTCAATTTTGGTTTTTAGCTCCTCCCGCTGTTGTTCCTTTTCTTCGATGCGTTTTCTGGTGGTCTGGATTTCGGCGTCGATTTCTCCCAATATTTCCCGAGACTTTCGATAGAGTTGTAAAAACGATTCAACGGCATTATGGGTCGCCTCCACGGTTCGAAACTCTAGCTCCGAGAGAGTGTATAATGACTCATTGCTGGTAGAGGCAGCGTTCTGACAAGTAAGCCTCTATGGCACTGGCCATGAAAGATTTAATGCAACTCTACCTGGTTCAGCCTTCCGTTGTTCTCAATCTCTTGGAGAGATACAGTCTGACTGCCGTCTGGCCCAAATGGCGTATGGCTGAACAACCCATCAGCTTTTTATTTACCAAGCCCGGAAAAGGTCACATACTACATGAACTTACAGAAGGCGATCGCCTGTCCTAGACGCGGAATTTAGAGGAAACTGAAGCGCATATACTTGCCATCTCGCAACGAAAAATTTCCTCATGTTTATATACAATGCAGAGATATCGCTGTCCAACTAGACTGGATAGAAATTTAGACACTTGACCACGGAATTCGTAGTGTAAAATAAACAACGCAGCTGACGGGGTGAACCCAGCCAAATGAGCATTGGACGATGACAAGGATCTCTATACACCTGTGCATAAGGAAAGGCGGCCAAGCCAAGTACAAGGTCCTGTTTGAGTTAGAAGGTGGCACATGCGCATCGGGTGTTCAAGCCATTTCATATCGTTTCCGCAACCCAGGGTTCAAGGTTACGCTCGCAGGCGGCGGAGGGCATCACTCCGGGGCATGGCGGAGCTGCTTGTGCCGGCCGTGAGGCGGTCGCCCCCTAGTATTCCATAACAAGCGATCATAACTTGCGATTTGACACAAATAAAGTCCCAAGACTTCGGTACCGAGAAATGATGTCCCCCGGCGAAATTAGGTGTAAATGGCCTGGACGCGCAGTGTGCATGTTCCAAGAACTAACCGAAACAGGGAATTAAGAAACGGGAATTTGGAAACAGGGGATTAGGAACCGGGGATCAATTTGGAGAAAGTGTTTTGATCCGGAAGACTAGAGTGTTCCCACAAATTTGGAAGTGAAAATTTACAAGATTTCTAGCCACTAGACCAATTCAAGCCGCTATTTTCGAGTCTTTTGGCGGAGCGCGGGAGCGCTCTAAACACCAAAAGAGGAATTCGTTATATGAACGACATTGGTTCGAATTTCAAATGCCCCTGGGCACACTCCATCTTACGGACAATACCTACATCTACCGGTAGAAGAACCTTCTCCAATAGGCAAACAGAACTAGTTGCGGCCTTGAAGTCGCGCCTAGACCGGTCCCTAAGTCTTAGGCGCCAGGAATACCAAAAAATTTCCATTAGTTGCAGATCGAGCATGGATACGTATCGCGTTTGTTCAAGTTGGATCTCGAAACCTAGTTCTTTCAAGGCTAGAAGCATACGGCTGTAAGGATTAGAGTCAGCACCACTTAGCTGCAAGACAGTCGAAAGCCATCGATGTAACTCTCGTGCCGCAGAGCTGTCCGCCAGAAAGGAGCTTCTGGGAACGGCAAAATGAAGAAAGCCCCCGTTCTTTAGTAAGCGCTGGCATTCTTGTGCATAATTCAAGTACTCCCTGCCGGTAATAGCCATTGATGTGTGAACATCCCAGAAGATAACGACATCAAAAGAGCAATCGGGAAAGCTCTGGTTTTTGATCTCGTGGAGGTTCTGGGGGGTGGTAATGTCGGCACTCAAGTCTCGTACACTGTAAACGTCCACATTTGGGTATAGAAGCGCCACGCAGTTACCTAAACCCCGCTTACAACTTGAAAGTTCGCCTCTGACGAGTACTCGCAAACGCTTTGAGGTTTCCGAAACCTGGCTGAGGTGGGGATGCAGAATACTATCTGATAGCAAAGACTCCAACGAGATTGCCATGGATTTGGGAGGTGAACGCCGGAGGTACTTTGAATCTTTTGGGGGAGGGGGGGGAGGTGTCGGCGAGGGCGGAAGCGTCTCCGAGTCGGGCCTGGAAATCTCGACTGGAAGATATACCATGATCTATAGAGCTTGGAATTGTGCGTGGTTTTATACACACAGGTCTAAATCCCATTTAAATGTTTCAGACTTAGAACAAACCGTAGGGGAATGCTTGGGTGAAAATTTTTCGAGGGATATTTATTTACCCGCTACATTCTAGTACGTAATGTCGCATCTATAACCTACCCTTGGGATATCTGGGGTGGTCTGGGCTTGTGATAGTTATCTAGGGTCGGGGGTGTGAAGCCTTTGCTTCTATGCAATTTTGGCTGGACAAGAGCTTAATTGACATTACGGGAGCTGTGAATTGCATTGAAGGGGTGGCAAGAATTGGCCGTTTGGGGTGCATCTTGTAAGATTTCAGATTTTGGGGGGGTTGCAAGTAGATATCCCATATTCCCGAATGGGCGAGAAAGGCTAGCATACAAAGACGGCAACGTCTAAATTAAAATTGTCAATCGTAGGCCATATCTTCGGAGCAGAATATTCTTGACGCGTACTGTTTATATTATACTAAGGTCGTCCCGTCTGTCCTGCCCGGTTCTCATATGATCATTGCTTATGCTCTCAGGTTATCCACGTGGAGAAGTAACGGCAGACGACTCAAACTATCCATTCTTCCTCCCTAGATCACAGATGGATTCACCGGAAACGCTCTGTCTCAGCGAAGAAGGATGTGACAACTCCAGGTGTACAACCCCCAGGCCTGACGTATGGCTGCCTAGGATCCCGCCGTCTCCAATGGGGAGCCTCCGAGTCACGGGAGTTAACTCGACTGTCACACATTCAAGCTCTTCCAACACAGCGCCGAGGGCGGTAGGCACGCAGACAGACACGGACGCCATACTTAACTTACTCACAGAACAGGTGGACATGCAGACAAACAGTAACGCCATATTACAAGATATCTCCAAGAGACTCAAGAAACAACAACGGCTTTGTCGCAGAAGTGTTCTGACGAGAGCGAGAGATATTGAGGCGAGAGCGAGAGACATTGAAGCGAGAGCGAGAGACATTGAGGCGAGAGCGAGGAGCATTGAGGCGAGAGCGAGGGACATTGAGGCGAAAGAAAAGGGCGTTGAGGCGAGGGAAAAGGGCATTGAAGGGAGAGAAAGGGGCGTTGAGGTGAGAGAAAAAGGCGCCGAGGAGAGAGAAGGATGCCTTAGGGCGAAAGAAGTACATCTTGACGCAAAAGAAGTGCATCTTGATGCAAAAGATGAAATTCTTAATATGGTAGGACGGTATTACGACGCACATGTGGGGGTTCTGGGCGGAATGATTAAACAAGCCTGGCAGCTCCTTTATGGAGACGAAATGCGATAAGAAGCTGCTTCGAAGCTTCCACTCGGAGCGGCCATGTATCTATCTCGTCTTCGGAGCTCTGCATGTTGTGATATGCCTTTTCACCAGCATCGGAAGATCCCTGGCCAGCTGGAATGGGTATTGCGATACCCTTGGGTAGCTGGGTTGCGGGGCGCCGCCTCGGCTAGCATGGTAAAGGGGTTCTCGGTGAGACCAAAGAACTTCGGAGGTCGCCGATATG
Organism: Nothomitra cinnamomea; assembly: GCA_022345685.2. NCBI lineage: Eukaryota > Fungi > Ascomycota > Geoglossomycetes > Nothomitra > Nothomitra cinnamomea. Next base: position 14,646 of record JAJDMX020000090.1, on the reverse strand, counting down.
GCTGTAGACAGTCATATATAAGTAGTTCTCTTGTTCTACGTAGTTGATCTACAGTCAAGTTAATTTTATTTTATTCTATGCTGTAGCCCCACCTACTCTATCATGACCGCAATTCCAACTCTGCAACAAGCATAACCTACAACACTGCACTACATACATCAGTTCATCTATTGTCCTATCTGGGCAGGTTAAAGAAAGGTTACGCTAGGCGAGATCAAAACAAATAGACAGAACGGCACTCCGACTAAGGTGCAAGCCGCGTATACTACTCTATCCGCTCTCGCAGCTTTGTCAAGACTACCGAGGTGACGGTTCGTTTGATTATTTTGTTGACTCTGCTTCTGGGGTGAAGATAGATTGTTATGACACATCAAAATAACCTGGAAGGCGGCCATAGTCCCGTCCTCTTGCTGCTTTTATGGTTGATGCCAAGCGCTCCACTAGGTTACCTGCCTAAAAACGGCGAGCGGTTCTTTTAAAAGCGGCAGGCAGGCACAGATTTTGGTCCACGGCCCTGACCGGCAATCGCGTATATACTTTTCGCGAGTGCTAGATATTTCGATATAATAGGGCATTTAAGTTTGGCCACATTTTTGAATTGACGTGCGTCCATATGCTCAGTAGATGGCAACAGGGTCGAAGGATCTTGGAACATCGCGCTATGCATAGCCAATTATACGGATCCACGCGGAAAGCTTGCACAAAGCTACAACCCAACCAACATTAATGCTGCTCCACTCACCAATTCGATACAGAAAGGGCCTGAGATGGGCAGTGATGCTCCGCGTGCTTACTTCCAAAAACTGTCCCTAATTATATAGGAAAATAGGCCTGACACACTATAATTTATGGGGGGCAAAAGACAACCATAGGCGGGAAGCGGATTAAATCATATCCCGGATATCTCTGTGCCAAACTCGACTACGTACAACATTTCTTCATGCCGAACTGTATGGCAATTCCGTGCGCGGTCCAGTGGAGCTAGGGTGGGAGATTCGGATCGTGGTCTGCTTGAAGTATCCTTGCTAGGCGTAGGGCGCGCTGAGTCGGGAGAGTTGGTCGGCAGTTCGATAGCCGCTACTAACCCAGGGAGTTCATATAACCCTGGGACAGAGGTTACTTTACGGGAGGCACGGCCCCTGGGCGCCCAAAATAAGGGTAGCGGCCAACGACGGTGGTACAAGAACCCGCAAATCACTAGTAACGCGATTGCGAGCAGGCCGAAGACGGTCCCAAGGACGGCGGGAATCCATGGAGGAACGCCGGAATGGGTCTGCGGGAACCCAGAGACTGGTATTTTGCTATATGGGTAGTAATTCGTGATGGTTTTGGAGTATTTGTTGCCGAAGAGAGTAGAAAGATCACTATCACCCCATACGTCAGGGCTTCTTGTTGCGCCACCATCAGCACTGGTAGAGAATGAGCCATGTTAGCTAAAAGAGAATCGGATATAAAACATGAGGGGAGCCAAAATTACGCACTTCCCACCAATACTTGCAAATATTGCTGGAGGAACTTTGTACTCCGACCACACGTGCGGATCGTAGTTCTTTTGCCACGTGAGGTTGTTCAGATTGAATATCTGTATCATTCCCCCGTCCAGGCAATCGGTCGGATCGGCACTCTTTACACCACCGACAACAAACATCTGATCAGGGTAAGGCTTGGAGCATTTGTGCCGTATTCGCCCATGTTGAGCTGTTCCCGTGTACACCTTGATCCAGACAAACGACGGTACTGAAAGAATGTAAACATCATCGACGTATGTCTCCGTGATATCTATGCCACTATATCCGCCATAAACATAAACCGAATGGGATGACCTGTCACTTGCTGACGCTACAACCGAGCAAAACTGAGTGATGGCACCAGGAGCTTCTCCAGTAGTGTTTTGTATGTACCTTGGCAGATATTAGCATAGTTAGGATAAGTAACCTAGGTACGTACCACTTCTGCCCGGCGATATCGTAAACTGGAATCTCTTTAGTGAACATTGGACTTATCGTCTGCTAATATGGAATGAGTAGAAGGCTCCCCATCAATGAGCATCCCAAAACACTTACACTTTGTAACTTTTGAGTTTCGTTGAGGAAGTTACCGTACTCTGGATTGATTACCCCGCCGATTACTAACAGTACGCCCTGAGTTGATACTGGTATCCACGCAAGCTCCGCACCGGCTCGCCCTACAATATTCCAGGGGAGTGTTTTATTTCTCCACTTCTCGCCGCGCATCACCGATAAATCCACCGAAATTAATGTGTTCGCAGAGACATTTCCCTTGTACGCATCAGAGTCGTCGCGGATATCTCCCCAGTTGACTCCCCTAAGACCACTAAAGTAAAAGCCTAAATTCTCTGACGGGATGTTCGCGCCAGCACCGCCATATATATATCTAGTCAAACCACTCGGGAGATTCTCAGTATTCCAACCTGGCGCCCAATATGACCTGTACGGACCGTATTGGAATCTCTCATAGCCTAAAATTTCGTTCGCTTCTGGCACAGCTTGGCTGTCCGTATTCCGAAGCAGGCCCCCGTAAAGATAGAATTCGTTGTCGTTGGCAAACATTGTTCCATCGTAGTAGTTCACTGCTACACTGCCATTCGGCTTCGGGGTGGTGTGAATGATATCGCTAGAATTCTGTGATGTGTTGAACTGCTGAGAGAAGTCGATGTAATATAAAAAGCGCCGAGGAGCTGAGACAAATACCTCAGTAAGGTGAAAATGATGTATACCCATTAGTTACTCACCTAAGTCGGGAAGCGATGGGTGAGTGCCTGGGAGGAACGCAAGATAGCCGCCATCGAGGTACATCACATCACGGATCACCGCGCCTTTTATGTATCAGTGGTAGCTTGCCATGTTTCGATGGTGGAACTATGGACTCACTTCGAGGCTGCTCCCACCAGCACATAGTCTCATTTAACAGGTTCAACGCCATACTATATGCTGGAATAGAGCAATGTGTGCGCTCGATAGGCTTCGCAAGGCGAGACAGCCAAGCCGGTGGATATTCTAACTGACGTTAAACAAATGCCACCCAGATCTCCCGCGGCAAAGCCCAATGTCAAAGAATTTTGCCTTCACTCACCAATGCAAAACAGCGGCCAAAGACGAAAGAGTATCGTCTAGATTTCACTAGAGTTGTCTTAGCCAATAAATATATTTGAAATCGGATTGTCGGTCTGTGTTACTTTGGTTTTCTGTCTCTCGAATTCATGATGTGGGGGCCACCCTTAAATCCTCGCTCTAACTGATCTGTTCTCCGGATGAATAAACATCATGGAGAATATCACCGTTCACCCCAAAGACATTGTACGGGTATATGAGCCCGAATCCCCTTGTCGGCGTATAGTTGCGATTAAAAGAGGGCCAGCCTTCAACCCAGTCACAATGACAGAACTGACAGGCCGAGACCCCCTTCAGAACATTAGGACACTCCACCAAGTTCAGCACCCTAACATTATGGATTTCAACGAGGCCTACTACAGTGGCGGCAAGCTCTTTGCCGTCTCCCCGTGGTATGATATCACTCTTGCAGAACTGAACCGGCTAAATAATCTGCTCGAAGAGTGGCATATCGCTACAGTCATGGCTCCGGTCTGTTGAAATTTTCTACCCCCCAGATCACCTCCCGTTACTTACCTCAGCAGGTCCTAAACGCTGTCAACTTCATTTCTTCAAAAGGATTGATCCACGGAAATATTACCGCCTCCGCAGTTAGGCTATCGATGGACGGCACTGTCAAACTCGGTGGGCGGGGTATCTTGAAAGGTTGTGGCGTGGTCGCTGACTATAACAGCTCATCCAAATTCCTATCAACAGACTTCTAGTAATCCGATAGCGAATGAAATGTGTTCGAAGCTGAATATGTATTCTTTATATGTACTGCTAGTAGAAGTGATGGATGGGACCTCTACCGGGGAGCATGGAGTCAGATGGTCCCAAGAAGCCAGGCATTTTATCGAGGTGGCTTCCCACTGCTCATTCGATGCTTGGGCGACTGTAAGTGCATACTTGCAACTTGGATTGCCTCAAACTCGGTCTTAACTCATCACAGCATTCCTTCTTACACCAAGCTAAGTCGCCAAAGACGCTAGCCCCATTGATTCGCTTTGCGCTTGCAGTGCCCCGTTAGTGCTTGGTACTAGTCATATTAGAAGCAGGAATTAAGTAGAATTGTGGTATAAATGTCCGCAAATATCTCTCAGTGCGAACGATGGACCCCCAGAAACATGCAGCAGAACCAAGAATTCATTCTCGGTCCGTCGTAGTTGCGTTGCACTTTGTAATGGCGTCGGGGTGGGCGCAAGTTCCCGCCGCACTCTTTCGAAAATCTGGAATTTAGAGTATGGATGCCTGTGGACGACAGCGACCGAGAAAGTCTGTAACGTCCCTCCCTACGTAGCGAGACACCCTCCGTGCCGAGATATATGAGGGGTACTTTGACTTTAAGCAACTCGATTTCTGCGCACACGTTGATATTTGCCACAGTTTTATATAAGTCATGTGCTATAGCTATTCATAAACATCTAAGACTCCTTCCACCTGAAAATTACGTTTGCATTGTTGCCTTCACGCTTAAGTTACAAAGAACCTTCTTTTCACACATAACAATGTTCCTTTGCTGCAGCACCACTATTAAGCTCTTACCACTCATAATACCTATGGGGGGGTGTTATCCAAACCTGAGAGCCTTACAATAGCCTAGTAAGTCATCATTAGTCTTGTGCCTGCTGTGGCGCGCAAATTCATGCAAGGTCGCCATGCTGATCGGTACCTCGGCTAGTGCCAAACAGGCTCGTACGTAATCATCGCGGTGTAATTTACTTAGAGTGGCTGACAGATCTGTGGCTATGCGAAGCCTTTCCTCTTCTGCAGATGCTTGGAATATATAAAAATCTGACTCTGGAACAGTAATCAGAGGAAACTGGTGACCGTTCGACAAGTCTCTGGAGTGGCATTTGCTTACAGTACAGTCGCTTGCAAAATCGGCTTCCCCTTCAACCACACAGCAGAGATTTTACCCCACCTCAAAATTAGATCTCTTGGCATCTACCTTACCGAGATAAGTTAAGCGTCAAATAGCAGTACATACTGGACAGTACTGGTGGCTCAGGCTTTTAATCAACCATCGTCTCCCACACTCCCCATCAAATTTAGTATATCTCGACAACCCTATCGCCGGTGCGGGTCGGCCACCCTCCCTGCTAGCGTGATCAAGGATACCAGCTAGCAAGTCATAAAGCCTAAAGATATGTAGCTTTGTTGCTTAGCAAACCTTGACACATCGATCTAGAGAATTCTAGAAGCTTCGCCTATCGCTGTGGCGAATTACCACTATATATTCATGCTTACTCTAGGCCTCTCTATAAAATAGAGATTATAAAAGAAATATATATATATTAAAGAAGAGGTCTATATAAGTACTACCTACAGAGATATAATCTCTGGGTAAATCCTAAGAATAGTAACATGACTAGATGAATGTCCTAAGCAAATTACATCTCTGTACACCGCTGTACAGGTTGGCCGATATTCAGGTGGAAGCCAAAGTAGTGATTGTTCTTCCAACATAACCCACTGACCTTTTATAAAGAGAACAGGTAGCTCTTTGTCCTGAGGGGAAGAAATGCTAGAGGGAGGTAAGGAAAGAGAGATTTGCCCTTGATTTGTCTGTAGATGCTGGCCGTCCGGTGAAAAGGCTACTGCCCTGATCTGCCCGGAATGGCCTTCAAGCGTGCTGCAGCAAGAGCCTGTCGCTGTCTCCCATAGCCGTATAGTGCTGTCATTCGATGCAGATGCTACTAGCTGGCCGTCTGGTGAGAAGGCTACTGCCCAGATGTACCCAGAATGGCCTTTAAGCGTACTGCAGCAAGAGCCCGTCGCTGTCTCCCATAGCCGTATAGTGCAGTCATCCGATGTAGATGCTACAAGCTGGCTGTCTGGTGAGAAGGCTACTGCCCTGATGTGCCCGGAATGGCCTTTAAGCGTGCTGCAGCAAGAGCCCGTCGCTGTCTCCCATAGCCGTACAGTGCAGTCATCCGATGCAGATGCCACTAGCTGGCCGTCTAGTGAGAAGGCTACTGCATTAATCCACCTGGAATGGCCTTCAAGCGTGCTGCAGCAAGAGCCCGTCGCTGTCTCCCATAGCCGTACAGTGCTGTCACTCGATGCAGATGCTACTAGCTGGCCGTCTGGTGAAAAGGCTACTGCATTAATCTGCCCGGAATGGCCTTCAAGCGTGCTGCAGCAAGAGCCTGTCGCTGTCTCCCATAGCCGTACAGTGCTGTCATTCGATGCAGATGCTACTAGCTGGCCGTCTGGTGAAAAGGCTACTGCCCTAATCTGCTCGGAATGGCCTTCAAGTATGCTGCGGCAAGCATCCCAATTGTTTTCCACCTTTGACACCATGTTAACCCACCTCGGAGTATAGTCTACAAATGTTTTTCGTATGATAGACGTCTCTGGAGCAAAAATAAGGGCTGAAGAATAGACCTGTAGAGGTGCATCCTCTAATATAGGTCGGAACCGCAAGGTAAACCGCTCTGCATCGTGAAGAAAGTTTGAGATAGCATTCTCATCTGACTGCAAATAGGTAAGTATAGAGGTTACAATAGAATGCAAGAATTGATCTTACTTCTGCAAGCGCCTGTAGCCTCCTGATTATATGGATGCATTTGTATGCTTCTCCAATAAGGCTCATAGCTTCCAGCCAATACAGAAAATGTTTCTGGAGAAAAAGGTGGATAGGATCCCTATTATGGATATGGCGGTCGCTCTGCTCTAGATGGTGTGCCCAATAACGGCAAGCATACTGTAACTCAGGTGATAAACACATAGCTATTGTCTGTTCATCGATCTCGCTCCTTAGAGTCCCAGGATTCAAGAGCTTGCACATGTTTTGCTGCAAGCCTTCTGGACTAGATAGTAATTCGAGGCACTTGTCGGCTAGCTTTTCATGTGTTTCTCTCTTGTCTACCCAGAACGGGCTCTTCCCCTTCTTTTTTTGAGGATCGACGAGAAAGTCACGAAAAGACAAATGTAGGAGCCTTATAGGCAAGTCCTCACTATCAGGGATACTGAGGACAGAGTGTAGTGAATCGAGCCTACACCTAATATCTTCTCTGGAGATCTGGAAGAGGCTTGCAAGTGATGAAATAGAGAGAGGACTTTCTAAAACGACGATGCTTCCAACTATGTCTCGGAACTCATCGATCCTCCTTTGCCTGTCTACTTCATCTTCGTCGTCAAAAAGTTGGCTGAGGATTGGGAGGTACGTCCTATCAAGCTTGGAAACTTGGGTAGCCGATTGATATTGGAGTATGACTTCTAAGCGCTTTGTAGGATTATCGCGTTGATCTGCAATGTATCGGCACACTGTAGCAGCAAAGATAAACAACGGGACAGCCAGCTCCACCAAGGCCTGGATTTGATTTTCTGTAGGCCATTCTAGGGACAACGAGCGTTGCTCTTGTATCTTTCTGAGCTCATGCTCTAAGTAGAGACGTATGTCATGTTCGATGGTCCTCTTTAGGACTTCATGAAGAACCAGGTCCTGATATGTTCCATCCAACATTTGCTTAAAGCCAAGGCGAATGGGGAACTCCGGCCTGCTCGTCACTAGGACACGTAACGACATTGATTTCATATCCCTAGTTTGAGCGAGGAGCTGGAGGATTGCTCGGATGTCCTCCTCTCGTTTGCATTCGTCTAATGCATCTATAACGATAATGTGAGCTAGAGTTGGTGGAGGATCCCGTTGTATTTCTGAGAGCGGGTGGAGAATCAACTTCTCGAACTGGTCTTTCAGTGCCTTTTGAGGAATTGCTGGGTCGGCATTAAGTGCTTTTGTTATGCCTGATATCAGCCCTGGTACACGGTCTATTAGATCTCTAGCGATGGTAGTGAAGAATCTTGTGGTATGTCCACGCTCCCCCTCGCCTTTCTTGAAGAAAAAGCTAGCTCCTAGCTGGCCTTGGTCGGAAAATGACTGGGCAACAGTCCGCGCAATTGTAGACTTTCCCGTCCCAGCCATACCACTCAGCCAGAATATGGATTTGCCGTTTTCGTCTTTCGCCCATTCTCTTATGTGATGTAGCAACTCAGTGCGAGTGTTCAGGAGGCATCTTGCGTTATGTTCTTCCATGTGAGAGTCAAACGATGCCCCTTCGGCGATAGGTAGTTTGGCCAAGTCGAGCTTCTGATCTAAGTCAAGCATGAGGCCCCTAAACAGTTGATCAGCAACCCCGCTCTACAACCGGATGCAGTGAACTAAAAACTTACATCTGATCAACTTGGAGTGCTAGAGTAAATGCCTGCTCATATCTTTCTAGACCAGAAACAATCTTTTCTACCTGCTTGCTTGTAAAAGGCCACTTTAGAGCTCGCACTCCGAACCGGCTCATGGCCTCGCGAGCCTTCGTTGGCTCCAGTTTTGCCTTCAATTCTTTTAACTCCCGAAAGCATTCCCTAAGCGAGGCAGACAACTCGGAGGTGGTAGAAAGCCGTGCTTTATCTCGTCCATCCAGCAGCTGCTTGATCTTCTCCAGAATACCCCTGATCTCTGCAACTTTCCTTTGAAGGCGTTCGATGTCATTCTTCGCATCCTTGACGGCTGTTAGGTACTGGAAGCAGAGCGAGGTAATTTTGACGGACACGTCGACTACAGCGATTACGCTTGCTGCTGCCGAAAGACCTTCCATGATGTGAACAGTATAGAGAGGCAGCCGGGCCTGGTAACAAGTTGGCAGAGGCACGCTGGTGAACGCACACAGCTACGAGGCCAGTCCTCCGCTGACACCTGGCACCATTTTATTGGAGCGGAGTTCATGGGATTGGAATCGGAATTACGTTCTGCCGAGACCCACGTATGGTTTCCCGGCCGCAGCAGAGACTCCGGGGCCAGAGTATCTGCAGTTTGCCTGCGCTGGCAGGGAGGGCGGCCGACCCGCAACGGCCACAGGCTTGTGATGACGACAGAAGGTTGGCTGTAGCTGTGGCTTGACAGGTACCAGTAGGTACCTAGCTATTAGACCCCTGTATGCGCTTGACTAAGTTCGGTAAGGCTATTGGTAAGGGCTAGGGTCAAGAAGCGGGGCCGACTTTTTAAAAGAGTGTAGTTTACAGTCTGTGTGTGTTTCATTTACCCCGACCTCTCGCCACTGGCGATATGCAGGCTGGTAGTTTACACACACACACACACAATTTATTACGCCCGGTGGTTGAGCCAAAAGGGCAACTATCACTGATCTACTAATACATCTCCAAGAATTATCCTAGTCTCCTTAGAGCCCATATAGAGTCCATTTCTGACTTATGTTTCCTCTTCTTTCCTGTCTCTTACGGATACTCGTGGGTTAGTAGTGTTATTAGTAGGCTAGCTTGAAGGCAATTCTCCAAGTGTTCAGCATCCTATCTTCGGCAGCTGAAGCGGCGCCTGCTGTCTGTGGCACGAGGTGAAGGGTATAGGTTGGATTGGGTGTAGTGGGTTAGGTGCTCTGACTCATCTGCGGTTGGCTTGCGTCGAGTCGGCCGGTGGCTATTGCAAACCGTATTGTTGCCTGAACGGCCTTCATGTTCGGAGTCCAGCCTGTATCATCTGATGGCGATTTCCCTCCTAGATAGAAGGAGATATTGCTTCTATATGTGTCTGTGCACTGGAGCATCTCTGTCCGGTACGCCGTCCATTGTGTACATCGGAAGAGGAAATGCTTTACTGTCTCTTTCGCTTGGCCACATGCACATTGCTCTGTCAGTGCTACTTTGATTCGGTGGAGATAGACGTTCAATCTTGCCATGCCTGTCCTGAGTTGGGCAAGTACGCTCGCTTCCCTCCATGAAAGCTGGTCATATAATTCTCGCGTGTGTTTGCCTGGCAGTGCTGTGTCGACTCTCTTAGAATGCATTCCAACCTTTTCCGGCAAGCACCTAGTGGTGCCCCGTTTGGACCGTGCAGCATTGAGCGTTGTTGATTTCATTCCGGGTGGGTGTATTTGCGGGAGGGCCCCAGATCGGGTCGCCTCCTGTGCTTTTTCCTTGGCAAGCTTCTTGAGCTCGTTTTCTTCGCTCGCGGGGATCCACATGATTACTATCACGTTACCGTTTCTCCGTAGCATTCGGATCATCTCGTAGATGTAGTGGATATGCATTTGTCCGGACTGCTGTCGAGGTTGCCTAAGTGTGAGCACTGCTGCCTTGTTGCTTGTTAGCAGTGCGATGCTGTGGAATCTGAGCTTTGGCAGCGAGCTCAATGCTTGCGCCATCGCTGCTAACTCCCCGGAATATGGATTCTGCTCTGATCTCATGCCGAGTATGGAGGAAAAGGTCTCGAGCCTTGGGCTGCCGTGTACCGACGTCGCTAGCTGGACGGCTCCGCCAACTCCCACCACGCCGTTCCGCGCCGAGCTGCTTACGGCAATGCGTACTGTCCAATCCACATCTATCCTCTCTGCTGTTGTTCTATCAGTGATGGTCTGTACCCGTTTCTCCCAGGGTGCTAGTGTGAATGGGTTGATGGTTTCCAACTCTTCCATTGCTATATCCTTAAGTGCGTCTGCTACTTGATAAAGTGGCGAGCGGTGTTGTTTTCTGAATTTTCGCATTCGGGCCGTGTTCCTGCGGAGCGGGTTAGTTTCTGGCAGGGTGTGGATCCCTGTCCACAGTTTGACTGCTCGTCTCCAGAACCGGTCTTGAGCAGGAGCAATGTGAGCCTCCGCTTCTGCTATGCTCGTTGCCACTGTGAGGAACGTTCCTACGATTGCTTGTGCTCCTATCCTTTGGACCCTGTTAATGGGCCCTATAAGCTTGTCCTTAAAGACGTGCATCCAGACATTAGAGGCGTAGTCTACTACTGGTGCGACTGTGGAAGTGAAGAGCTGTCGCGCCGTCGCGGGAGATAAACCTCTGAGCCGTTTTAACTCTAAGGCTGCTTCCAAGCCTTTGGAGGCTGCCCTCGCCACATGTTCTCTATACTTGAGCTTAGAGTCCATGACTACTCCAAGGATCTTGACCCGGTCTTTCGGTTGAACAATTTGTCCCTTGATGATAAAAGGCTCTGACTCTGACTTGTACAGTTTGCGGGTGAAGTGTATGATTGCCGTCTTTTCTGCCTCAAACGTTGCCCCGCTTCTTCTCTCCCAATCTAGAGCTTCATTGATGATGGCTTTAATACCTTCCCGGTTGCTCTGCGCCGTGGGTCCTGTAACCCATGCTGTGAAGTCATCGACGAATGCTATAGCTCCTCCGTGGCTGTCGATTCGTCGTTGTACCAGGTCGGCATTGAAGAAGAGGAACAAAATCGGAGATAGGGGAGAGCCTTGAGGCAGGCCCGCCTGTGGCAGGCTTCGGACCTCGGCAGACTGTCCATTGACTTGGATCGTTGCCGTGCGTCCCGAGCAGAATGCCTCTATCCACCGGAGAAGCTTCTCTGGTATACCTCTCGCTCTCATTCTTTGGAGCAATCTTTCTTTGCAGACTCCATTATAGGCCCCCTTAACATCGAAACTGACTAAGCTCACGATCTTTCGACCCTGCCAAGCAGTATAAATCTGCTCTTGTAGGAGTATGGCTGCTTGCTCTGCTGATCGTTGTTTACGAGCTCCGAAGTGGTTAGTCGGGAGAAGGCCATACGTCTCGACCGCATGTGAGATCCTCTCTGCGACCACCGATTCGAGCACTTTCCCAAGAGTCGCTAGAAGTGAGATCGGTCTCCAGGCCTTCGCGACTGTATAGTCTTCTTTACCGGGCTTTTTAAGTGGTATGATCTTAGCGTGCCGCCATTGACTGGGCAGTGTTCCCTCTTCCAGAGACGCTTGAAATAGCACCAGGATGCGGTGCTTGACAGCTGGCCAGATCTGCTTCCAGACCACCACAGGCAAGCCGTCCTCCCCCGATGCCTTCCATGATTTTGCGGCAAATAGCTGTCGTTCCACTTCTTCTATGGTGATGGCAGGCATTGCTACGGGAGCTCTTTGCGGCCTGGGTCCTTCGTCGTCAATGTTGCTCGGTAGGGGAGGGAAGAACTTAGTCAGTAGTTCTTCTGCCTGTTCCCTGTGATCGGCCGTGACTGTTCCATCCGCTCTGACGAGCTGCGGCACTTTCCCGAACGCCGTGTCATCACCAGTCTTCAGGTACTTGGCAGCTTTCCAGATATTGTCATTGTCCGCCAGAAACTCGTCCCAGTGCTTCTTCTTTTGTTGCCGGATGGCGCTATGGTACTGCTTGGAAGCTCCTTTTGCCGTTTCTTCCAGATCTGCTATGGTTCGCCCCGCTCGTCGTTCAGTTCGGGCTCTGTTTCTCCAGTATGTGTATATGCGGCGTAATTGTGTAAGGTCGGCCGTCCACCATCGCTTTGCGTACGGCGATGGTCTCGCCTTTGGTGTCAGGGCATAGACTGACTCTAAGACTACCGACATCAGTCTATCCGTTTGCTGCTGTACTGTGCCTCCAGATGGGGTGGTGTCCAGTGCTCTTGTAATTCTGGCGTTTATCTCTTTCCATGGTGCGTTCTTGAGCAGCAGCCGCTCCTGTAGTCTCGGCGCTGGAACCGAGACATCAAAGACCGTCTCAATCGCACAATGGTCAGATCCGTGTTCCGTACCATGTATTGCGCACTTTATTGCTGAAGCTATAAGTTCCTCTGTAGCTAGGACCAGGTCAATAGTCGTGGCGTAGCTTCCGCCGTGCCATGTTTTCGTGCCCCGGCGGAGAAGACTGCTAAGTGCGAGTTCGTTCATCAGGTCGATAATCGGGTCTGCCTCACCCTGCCTTTCCGTAGATACCTCGTCTCCTCCCCATAGTTGATCATGTCGGTTAAAGTCTCCGGCAATCACTACTTCTACGACTGTGCTTGCGTTTCGCCTTGTGTCCGCGATGGCCTTGCGTAAGTTGGCGCACGTGTCCCGCAACGCCTGAGCATCCTCTCCTGGTACGTAGACTGACGCTACAAAGACCAGCCGGCTCGGGAGCCGTACGATTGCTGCTGTTGTGTCTGGGGACTCTATCGGTACCTGCTCTGCTTCCACATCCTTGTTCACCCAAAGCATGCTTCGAATTGCCCATCTTCCTTCTCTCCATGTTGAGGGAACCATTTTGGTCCATTTGTGGTGCACCATAGGGGTCGTTAAGAGTCGGCCTTGGACTCTCCGTGCTTGGGGTTCCTGGATAGCTAACACTGTTGCTTCCTGAATTTCCTCGTCGTTCATCAAGCTGTCGTGTACTGCGCCTTGTTTCCTCACATTGAGTTGGATCATTTGGAAGGTTTTATTCATGTTGGGAGGGGTAGAGCTTCTTGCAGTTCCTGCTAAACGACTCGTGAGGTCCTCCGCACAAGACGCACTTCACTATAGATTCGTTGCATCCGCTATGATGATGGCCTTCCCTGGCGCATCTCCCGCAAACCTGAGCCTTATTACACTGGAACGCTTTATGACCGACCTGTTGGCATCTGTAACATTGCTCTGGGTGTGGTCGGCGTTCAAACACTCCAGTGTATCCGGACTCCCCTCCTGCATGGAAGAAGCCTTCTGCAAGAAGCCTCCGCGCATCAGCTGCCTTCGTCAGGTACGCGACCATCGAGCCATACGCTTTAGGGGCTTCCTTCTTGCTTAACCACGCGATCTTGGCGATTGTTGCTTCGTTTTCTTGCCCGAATCCTTCTGCTGCTCCCACTCGAATTTCGTTGTTTTCATCCAAAACTGCTGTGCGCCTTACACTGTCCACCTTGATTGGGTAAAGGTCGTTGCGGAGCACTCGTGCTCCTCGGGCAACGTTTGCCTCTGCCACTCGCTTTACCAGCTGATGCTCCGCTTCATCTCGACAGGCGATCTTAATCCGGTTCTCCTTCTTTAGGTCCACAGTTACAGTGCGGCATCGCCAATTCTCTTGGTTCTTCATTGCACGGATTGCTTGCTCTAGCATAACCCTAATTGCCCCTGCCGTCATCTTGTCTCTTTCCATGTTCTCAATTCTAGAGGTATCGATCGTGCAAAATAGGGTGTCGCTGAAGGAAGATGGTGTCGTGTTTGTCGAGGAGAGGGTGCGTACGTTGCTGGGTTGGCTCATCGGTGGTGTTCGTGTGACATCCGCATAGGATCCCCGTGAGCTGATCTCCGCACTGGTAATAGCCGCTTGGTTGTTCTTGATCTCCTCCAGTTGGTGGTTTAATTCCTCCGTTTGGATCTTGACATCTCGCACTTCTTATTGGGTCTCTTCAAGACGTTTTTCCAGGCTTTTGATGGCTTCCTGTTGCTGCACAACGATTTGAGTCAACTTCCTGATCTCTTCGTGCGTCATTCCCACCACCTCCAGCACCTTTTGCCATCCCGTCGCGTCAGCCGTCGCCAGATCGGCATTCCTGCCCTCTGCTTGTGCTCCATTTGTCGTCCGTAAGGTCCGTTTTGAGGTCTTCGCTGCTGTTGTGCTTGCGCTCTCGAGTCGATCTTGGTTTTGTCGGGCTTTTTGGCTGGGCGTACGGGTGCGTTGGTTTGATGATTGAGGTGTGTCGTCGACTTCAATTGCGTCAACCGCGATCTCCACACCACTAGCCGCCATGTCGGCGGCGGAGTGCGCTACGCGTGGGGTCGCGTTTCAAGACACCAGGTCAATTAGGCCGTCGATTTAATAAACGATTTAATGAACGATT